>JAQFYM010002362.1:0-24173 GCA_034694785.1 Agrenia bidenticulata | reverse complement strand
AGGCCCCTCCACTTCAGTCTCAGGGGTCTATTCGCGCTCTGGCGTCGCTTTGCTCCTGGAGCGGAATACTACCCTGTTCCTTCGTTTCGGGTGAAATATGATGCGAAGCATCAACATATCCATTTATATAAAAAATGTTCATATAATTAAAAAAAAATCTTCATTTACATATAGCCCTTTGTATATACATACAGCTTTTAACATTAATACTTCATACAGGCTTTGTTCTTTTTCCATAAATTTTTATGTCATGTTATTTATTTTTTTTTTGATTTGGAACTTTGTATTTCGACTGAGCTTGTATTTTTTAACCATGTTCTTTTTTACTAGATCTCTCACGAAATGACATATGATTCATATTGCACAGATTTGGACATGACTTACTTAATAAATAAAGCCTAGCATATGATTTTTTTCTGAACAGGGTAGTGATCCAAGTATTTCAGCTAATACGTGTTAAAGAAAAATTATCTTTCTTTTAAATTATGGATCAGAGAATATAACCTTTATATGAGCCTTTGCATTTTTTCTTTTGCATTTTATTTTTTTATATTTTCCTTGTAGCCAAAAAATGGTTTAATATACTTCAATTTTTATTAACTGGATTCCAGTTGTTCCTGCTATATCCTTGTGTTTTTGTACCGTATCTAGATACGGGATCGAGGTTTTTACTATAAGGTATATTACTATACGGTATAGTAAGTTTATAGTAAGCGTATAGTGTTTTTACTAACATTGTTAGTGTATTTATAAAATAAAAAGTATTGCATGAGATAATATTGTTTTTTTTTGTTTTTTTTCTACTTATTATAAAATAAGACTTGGGTATGCAAGTAATCATAATCTATACGTATTTAAAATGTATTTTTACATCCTTAGTTATTTAAGTCTTAAAATAGCATTTAATCAAGTGTATATTAAAGACCTTAATGCTTATTACATTAATATTTACAATTTAAATCCGTTTATTTTTTATGAAAACTATAGAAGACGCATTTGCAGTGTTCGAAATTACATTATTGACTTTTTTTATGTATTTTGAATTTTTGATTTTTATTGAGATTGTCACCCACACTTAATCCATACATCGGAATGTTACTTTTAATCTCGCATAAACATTAGGTGGATTGTTGTAAAAATATCAGGGTTGCAGTTCAACAAATTTAATTTTTATTTTTGCATTGTTGATTGTAATACAACCATTTTTCAATTGCTATAACATTTTAATAAAAAAATCATAGAAATAAAAAAACTAATTTTACTATGCACTTACTATAAACTATATGGTATAGTGTATAGTAAGTGTATACTGATACAAACTATACGGTATACTGCAAATCTCTAATCATATGTAAATTTGCCAATTTTTCGTAAGACTTTAGTTTCTCTTTCATATATGAGGTTTTTTTTCAATATAGAAACGTGTAAATGGGTGTTTTAAAATTACCTTACATTTTTAGCACTGAAATTAAAAACAGTTTGCGATCATAAACCTTTTTTATAAAAAACAGGTTTTTTCTTCGAACCAGACACGTTTTGTTTTTTTGCGAAAAACTGTTTTATTTCAATATAAACAGTTTCGTAAAAATCGTTTTAAGAAAAAACCAGTCACGCCCTAAATATTTATAAATATTACTACTCAGAATACCTTGAATCATTTTGTTTGAATACTCGGCAATCATAAAAGTAGAGTCTAAATACTATAATTCTAAATACACGGTAATTCCTGATATTAAGAATTTCGAATACTAAGAACTACAAATACTCGGAATTAAACATAATATAAATCGTAAATACTCGGAATTCTCTGTGAGGGTCTTGGCTACTCACGGGGGTAGAAGGATGAGAAGTTAAACTATTGTTTTTAGTAAAAGAGTCTCCTTTTAATGATGAGGGGTAATAATTACTTCCTTTTATACTTATTGTAAATATGGGATTAATCCAGAAAAGGAAGGAATATATATTACCTCAATATTTCTACATATAGAAGAAACATGAACATTTTCTTCTATTTTTTGGCTTAGCATTGCTTACCTTTCTCTCTGTATGCACATTCTCATCTGTAAAAGTCAAAAACAAGATTTTAAAAAACCCCAAATTCCAAATTTTTGGAATATCAAATAGTAAGATTTCCGAGTACTCAGAATTATTATCATAGCAACAAAATACTTTTACTTTTTTGAGCAAATAAATGGCAATATAAAAAACCTAATGCGGATAATGGCAAATAACGGTACTATTTTATTGTATTAAAACTATGCTTACTATACAAAAATAGATATACCGAAAGAATAAAAATTCTTTTATAATGGTAGGGGTATATTTTCATTTTGGAGAGATGAACCTACACCTTTCGATACTTTGTTTTTGCATAAATATCTCTTTATTTGACAAGTAAGGTATTTATTATGGGCTTTCTGTATTGCGATTAGATTACCGCCAGTATTGGTTGACATTTTATATTTTTTGTATAAAAGGTTGAGACTTCGTCATCTTAAACGTTTTTCTGTGGGAATGTTATATAAAAATAATGTTAAATATATATAAAATATAAGATTTGACTAAATGAGACCTTCTATTTTTATTTATCGGTATTTTCTTACATCGAAAATAATTGGTATAAGATTTAATTAATAATAAAACGAAGAAAAAATGATAGACTGTGAATTGAAAAAGCTGGGTCTCTTAAGGTAGACTATGTTTTTTAGCAAATACTCTGCTTCGCCTATGCTTATACATTTAAGTTTCTAATCTGCTCAGAGTACAAAAGCAAAATAAGCGAAAATAAAATGTAAATTGATACTAAAAAATATGAATGTCGGCATCAAAACAACTAATTATTCTATCCATTTGCATTTATATAGTTTTACGTACCTTTTTTTATGACTCAAGAGCAGGAGTCTCAAAATTGATGTATTTAAAATTCAATTTGGTCGTAAATGAAAAAAAAGACCAAAAAAATTATATTTTGCTAAAAAAATGTATATATTTATATATACCGTTTACTAGTCTCACTATTTATTCATCTTTCATTTTTAATGGTTTCTACTTATTCCTCTTTTATGATCGATAGACGATTTCTGTTACTAAATAGAACAAGAATGGTGTATACGCACATATATTAGGAAGCTTATACGCACCAAGTTATTAGTATACACTGATATTTAAAATATGGTAATTTTATTTGCAACCAAATTTCATCCAACAATGAACGCGCAAACTTAAGTGCGCGTATCATTCTTTTTTAAACCAAAAGAGCAGTATGTTAGCCTAAAACCATTTTTGCGTGTGCAAAACTGTAGGCATGTCGGGGAAATATCAGTCAATAGAGTACAAAACACCTTTTATATACTTCAATGTTCGGATGTACTTTTTTACGGTCCTATTCGCATTGCATAAACATATTGGCAATTGTGTTTGTTTTCTAGTTTCATTGTACACTTTTTTAGTCGTTTTACGGGTAAAAAAATTAAAAAGACCAAAAGACCAATTTAAGTAAACCCTACTCAAAAGCATATGTATCTGTATATATGTAATATCCGAATGTGATATTTGTCAAGGTATTTTCGGTTTTACGCTTTAAATATAGCAATCCTGCGGATTTAAATGGAAGAATGCCTAGGTAAAGCTCACATTGCCTGATATCACATTTTGCCTGCTACTCCTGGAGCAACGGTAAAAAAGAAAAACTTTTTTTGCAGTTATGACGGATATTTCCGTCATGGCTAAAATTTAAACATGGCGAAAAAGAACGTTTTACATAAAACCAGAAAATTTAAAACAGAGATAATATTATAAAAAGATAGTACACGTAGTTAAAATACAACTTTGCAGTAGTTCTAGTATTTTGAAAAAAAATTTAGAAATTTAAAAAATTCCAAAAAATTATTGTTTTTGCAATATAAGTAAGTTTTTTTACTTTTGAGCAAATTTTTTCGTCATGACGTAAATATCCGTCATTATTGCTTCAGGAGTTAACATAAAATTTGGCTTCCTGTAATTTATATTGGGTTTAACTTAATATGTGTCATTTTAGATTGTTTTTAAATACAATTTTTATACTTATTAGGTATTTTTGCATTTACAAGCAAATTCTAGATTTATAATACAAAATAATCTAGTTTTGAAATTAAGAATATCGTCTCAAATACATTATTAAATCAATTAAAAAAAAGGATTTTGCATTTATTAGAATAAATATGCCGTGTAGTCATTTTAAAAAACTCATATAAAATTTGCAAAAAATTAAGGTATAACTTAAAAAAGTAAGTAGTTTTTATGCATTGCATAGTATTATTTTATTTATATTATTTTTAACATAATGTTTACCTCTAATTTATATGATAAAGTAATTGATACAAAAAACAAATATATGATATATTATTGTACTGCTAGGTGTTCCTTGGATCCATAAAATCCATATAAAGTTACAGCCATCATGTTTCGAATATAAAAAGTTATTTAGAAAATGTGCATTTATTTGAATGAAAATGATGTAGCTTTATGCACAAATAATAATACACTACACTTGAATAAGGTCATTTTACGTTTTTTTTCATACCCAATAAAATATAAATACAGTCGAAACGCGTTTATCCAAAACCCGATAAACCGACGCCTATTTTACGACAGTTTTTTTATTTTTTAAAATATTTTAGCCTTATTTTCTACGATATCCGACATTCTAATTACCGAAAGACATCTATTTTTAATATGAAAAAAAATAAAAAAAATAAACGATATAAAAATCGTTGAAACATGAAAAGAAGAAATTTAAAATATCATAAAAACATTCATGACTTATAAAATGGCAAAATTATAAGACATCTGTCTGCAGTAAACACGCTTAAAATACATAAAAGACGTAATTATAATACTTATCGTAAGAAACAAAAAAAAAAGGTTGAAAAATAATTTGAAATACGCATTTATGTATTTCTTAACTTAGTTAAACAAAAAAGGGATTGGTTTTTTTTCAGGCATTTAATCCGAACGAATTTCGGTATCCGAATGTAAAATTTGTAAAAAGGGGTTTAAATGGTGGTGATTTATCGAGTCGCACTGTATAAAAAACTAGGGAAAAAATAAAAAAACCGTTTCTAAATGTATATAATAAAATGTTTAAAAAAAATAAAAAAAAATAACATAAATATTAAAAACAAAAGTATTTTAATATATAAATATGAAATTCAAAATAAATAAAAGTAACATGTAAAATATATATAATAAACTAACTAAAACAAAACAAAAAAAAACCTGCAATTTCGTAAACAAAAAAAAAGTTAACATTACGACATGAAATTATAAAAAAAAACAAAAAAATCAACACAATTTTAATATTAGGTTTTGAAACTAGCTGATTGCAAAAAATAAATTATTGTGCAAAAAATTAAATGCCGTAAACGAAAAACAACTCTTTTTTGTAACTAGTGTTATAAATGTATATTAGATTATGCTAAAAAGTACGACCATGTTTTTTTATTAAAGTTTTAAACAGCTATAGCGTATACTTATCTGTTAGAAAAACTTAAAACGTGCAGCAAGCGCTATTATAAACACTTTTACACGTAAAAAGATATACTTTTCACGTAGAAATTTAAAGCGTGCTTATATATGATCTGCAAGTAATGTATTTGCATGATTGTGTGTTAAAAAACTCTTTTGCTAGTCATTTAGGTTATATAGTCGCTTTTTTGCAGCAAGCAACATAATAAATTTTTGATTCTACATTTATAAATCTTATAAGCGTCACTGTGTCATAAAAATAATAGTGGATTTAAATTCTACCTGATTATGGACATTTAAAGTTTTTCAGTACTTTTCTACGCTCTGAATATGCCCGAATAAGCATTTTGAATACGAAAAGTTTACAGAATTGCCCGGCATAAGACTGTTGGCTAAACATGAAACGATTCATAAAGTTGACGGTAATACCATCTTGTTAAGAAATATTTATTATCAAAAAAAGGAATCACCAGAATTTGAGGAATCTAAAAAGAAAAAACTATTCCTTTTATATTATACATAATTGATTATATATTATAAAAATGATGCAAGTACATCATATAGAGATTGGTTAGCTTATAAAAGATATTTTCAAATGCAAAAAACATATAAAGTTTAATGTATATTTTCACACCATACCTATATCATTTATAAAAATACTTTGAGTACATTTTGTATTTATGTGAGGTATTTTTGCATCTTTACCTAATTTTATTCTAACCATTTGACCTATAACTTATATCTGGAATTTTTTAAATACAGATGGATTTCATTCATTAAAAATACACAATCATTCAATACGCAGAATAGAAACTTTCGTTTTTTAAGACATTTTTATTGTGTGACTTATCAATAAACCCCGGCAAAAAGCTATAGAGCAGTAATTATACAATTTTATAAATTTTTGTTCTCCCTTAAAATAACAATAATTTAGAACCCAAAAAATTTTAAAATTTGCAATAGTACATACACTCTTGTAAACAATAATTAAAAAAATGATATAGAACAATTA
Organism: Agrenia bidenticulata; assembly: GCA_034694785.1. Classification (NCBI taxonomy): domain Eukaryota; kingdom Metazoa; phylum Arthropoda; class Collembola; order Entomobryomorpha; family Isotomidae; genus Agrenia; species Agrenia bidenticulata. Next base: position 17,656 of record JAQFYM010002362.1, on the reverse strand, counting down.
TAAAAACAAACAAATATTTCATTACCATTTATTAGACATATTTATTTGGTTGAGTTTTTTTTGCGCACAAATGCGCAAAAACAGGGTGAAAATTAGGCATGTCCAAAAAAAACTACAATTTAGAACCCAAAAAAGTAGTCAGTATTAGTGTTAAATAATTTTTAGGAATAAATATATGCACTTTATCCCTTAATAAAGAGCGTTATTTGTGCCCAAAATATTAAGTTTAGACTTTATATGCACATAAAGCTTATTTTTCTAAAGAAATCTAGACGTCATAGCTTAAAGCAATATCATGCCTTTTTCTTAACCAAAACCTGGCCCCTTACTTTTACCCCGTACTAAACCATACCCTTTAGCCAAAAGTATAACTTAATTCTAACGACTACCCGTCATCATACCAAAAGCCTAAACCTAACCTTACCCATATAAACCTAACCCAAGTTTATCTTGAAATTATTAAAATTTACAATTTGATAATAACCCACAGATAGTGGTAATCTGTATGGGTAATGTTGCTCTTAAAACTCAAGAAAACTTCATATTAGATTTTTTTATATTTGGATGTGCATTACTGTCCATTTTTTATTCTGCCCATAAAAACCTAGCCTAAAAAAAGAAAAATATATTAAATCATTGTTCATTGTTTAACTTTTGCCGCTGATACTTTTTTTGGGGGTTCTACTTTATATGTCTTTTTTTGTTAAGCATAATATTCACCCCAATTTTGCGCACATTGCGCGCAACAAAAACTACAGGTTGTAAACCCCTTTCAAAATAACCAACAAATTAGAACCCGCAAATATTAACCCTTCATAATAGTGAATTTATTTTTGTAAAAGCAATAGTTAAAATTAGTTGGCATATTTTTATAAGCAATGAGCATTTAATTGATATTTATTAGACATATTTATTTACTTTACTTTAAAATTTTTTTTTTTTAGCTTCAACAGTTTTTAACTTTGATTTTTTGAGTGACTTTGTAAAATTTAATTTACTAAAACCTGCCTTATACAGGTAACTTGTTTAAAAATTAATAAAATATATAAAATTAATTAAAAAGTAATTGAATGTTTATCTGCATAAAAATCCAGAACTCTTCAATCGTTTGGTTGTAATATAAATTTTTGGAATCAAGATCATGTTTAAGACAAATCGAATCTTCTTTGTAATTTAAAGGCAATTAAGTATTTTGAATCGAATCAATATAAAAAGGCGTTCCTAAATATTAAAAAATAATGTTATTTTTTTTCGGCAAATGCGCTTTTATTTCAGTCTGCAATTTTTCTTCAAACATGTCTAAAATTTGAATGTTTTTTTCTGATATTTGTATTTTTGAATATGAAGTAAAAATTTTATACGACTTTTTTCTTCGATGAAAAGTCAATTTATAATGACAACTTTTTAAAAAAAAAATGTTTTCTTGACTGTAAAAAAAGCAAATTTTTACAAATCCTTGGAGTTGTACATTAGTTATATTGAACATGTCCTATAATTTAATAAAAATGTAATTGCTTTCCAGTGAATTTCATTTTGACGATATTTTAAGAATTCACTTAGTTTTTCTGGCTATAAAAAAACAATAAATGATTGACGCTTGTTATGCGTTCTGCTTACTACGGTTCCTATTGATAAAAACTAAAAATTATTATACCAAAGCATTTTTTTTTTGATTTTTGGCCATTTTTTTTATCTTTAAAAAAATTCTACTTTTAAGCGGGCTTTTTCCAAAAAATCTTACATTTTTCGTCAATTTAGTAAATATAATATCAAAATAGGAAGAAAGACATAGTGTATCAAAGACAAAGCTTTGAAGTGTACATTTTTTTATTTCTATTTTTTAATTTATTTTGTTGCGCTCTTACTACTACCCCCGAATGTCTTACCACCATCGCACTTCATCATCAGTAGGGATGGGAATTTTATATGCGGCATACAAAAATTAAGGGCGATCAAATTAAACAAAAAATAAGAAAAAAATATTTATATCACAGTTATAAAAGGTATATTTATACAGTCCATCATATTTTTTTACGTCCCATAAATTGCGGTTTACAAAGAGATCAAGTAAAAATTTTCTTTTTGTTAAAAATACAAATACTGATAGTACGTCTTCAGGCCCTCAATACTTTAAAGAAGTTGTGGTATATTTTGGGCCAAAAGCCTGCTGTCAGAAGATGACAAAGCAGTACAAATATGAAGATTTCAAAAAAAAAGAACGCACAACAATATAATTTACAACATCATTATGATTCAACTAAAGTTCAGCGATAATTTATGGATTTGAATTTTCATCATGGTTGTTTTGAAATCGAAAAATAAAAGACCTTGGAGTAGTGAGTGGTGAAAAAAAATGATAAGTGAAGAGTAGGATAAACGTATGGAAATTGTGCTTAATATTTTAATTGAAGAGAACTTAATAAAAAATGATTGGCCCATACCGCTAATCAGGGATGAAAATTTTTGTTTCATATCATTTTTAAAATAATACCAATATACTAAATTAATTTCCGATAGTTAATACGAGCGAATGTTATGTAAACAAGAATATAAGTTTGCAATAAGGCAAGGTGTTCGAAAATTCAAGTCGCATTTGAGTTCGCGGAAACATATCAAACAATCATAAATCGTGTCTGAAGTATTTCAAAATAAATTATTTTCAAATGAAGAATTTCAACATGATATAGGCAGGGATATGAAGTATTTTATTGTTTATTGTATTGTTAAAAAATAAAAATTAACTTAAAATATTGTATTGTTAACAATAGGCGTACTAAGAGAAACCCAGGGTTAAAGAGTTGTAGCCCTTTTACGTCAAAAAATTTCACCAATATTTTTTTGGTAGGGTTTTTTTGGTGCTGGGTTTGTAAAACTAATGACTGAAGACAGCAGTTGTGTTAAAGTCTTAACCTTTTAAAATAGAAACATTTATAATTGATATTAAGCCCACAAAAATGCACCCTTGCGTTCTTTACGTCTTATCTACGTTTCTGCAAGCAAAAGCAGTTTGTAAATGTAAAAGACACGTTTTTACAACTATAGCTGAAAAACTTGCACCAAAGAAAGTTTTAAAAATGGTAAATTATACTTTTTAGTACAATATAAATTGTAATCCTAAGATTTTTCTAGAAGAATTTGTATTCGTCTAAGTCGTAAATTAATAATTTTCTTCTAATTATTGATTAGCATGTATTCTTTGATGCTTTTGTTTACGGCTATATACAACCATCAAAAATTTCTCTATTTTCACTTGTTAAAATTTTTTTATTATTTATAAGTTTATATTTTTGCTATGATGATTGAAGCCATTGTATGAAATACATGTTCTTATTATTCGTAGTATCTAGAACACTTTACATATTAGCACTTTTACGCCAAAAAAATATATATATATATATTTTATTACACAATAACAGTATATTTTTTTCTTCAAATTATTTTTTCATACCACTGGATATAGGTAAATGGCTTATAGAAAACAATATACCCATCGCAAAGGTAAAGAATACAAAATTACGTTGATTAAGTAGCGTACCCAGGGTGAGGGGGGGGGGGTGTACGCCCCCTTCAAAAAATTTTTCACGCCTAAATTTAAGGGGAGTCTTTTTTTTGTGCAGATATTTTTTTATTTTAAGAAAATAAATAAAAAAATTTTAAAAAAAAAATTTTCAAGAAAAAATTATAAACTTTAAAACATCAAAAAACAATGGTTTTTATGCTTAAATTTTGTAAAAAACACCGATTACCCCCTGGCTCAAAAATTCCTGGGTAAGCCACTGCGTTGATAACAGACTAAAAACGTAGTAGCAGTTTCATAAAAGTCTGTAATCTAGGAAAACTTTTTTAGTAACATTTTTTTTTGACATTTACCGAGAAAAATAGTAGGAATATTACATATTTAAATGAAAAACCATTTTTTTGAATGTTTGATAAAAGTCCAGATACAGAAAAAAAGAATTAGTAATTATTATATTAGAGACGCAAAAACTGAATATGTAGGAATAACTATTTTTTATGAACAGTTGAACATGATAATGTAAATAGTGAAAAAGTTGCTAGTTTAATAAATTTTATAGTAAATAAATTTGTAGATGATTTTGTATCATTAAGAAACTTGCCATTATTATTAAGTGGCGAAGCAGCTTATTAAACATAATGCAGTTAAAATCGTAAAAGATGTATTCATATATAAAACAAATAACGGGCAATACGCACGCAATATACAAGCTTAACAGAGACTACTAGTTCAAAAGCCGTGTACAATTAAATTGAGGACTGCATCTAAGAAGGTATTTTAGATATAGTAGTAGAAATTAAAAAAATTTTAAGCGTTTTATACATAAAAAGCTTCCACCTTTCCAGTTGTTACAAGATATGGAACGTGGTTTGTTACTTATGTTTAATCTAATAATTTTATGATTATTAAACACCTTACAATTCCCATAAAGGAAAAAAGGGCAAGAAAGGATATTAAAAGTTAAATAAAAAATTGGATGCCGAAATATAATATCCACAAAAATGTATTTTTTGCAAAACATCTACAAAAAAATGAGCAAAAAAAGAATCTGGCGTATAAAGAATACTCTTTAAGAATACATGAGCCTAAAAAATCTAGAACATGAGGCAATAAAGTAACGGCGAAAAATATAACTACGAAAAAGCCCAGATTTTTTGTTTTTTACGTAAATTTAATTCCTTAAGATGCAAAAAAAAAGAAGATTGGATCTATAATTTAACCCGATGAACTCATGTGAAGTGGTAAGATCATTAATTGACACAAAAAATATTTTATATGATAAAAGAATAAACATGAATATTGCAACAAGAAAAGGTCTTATGCAGGTAATATATAAATAGCGAATATACTTTATACAATGTTGTATCTAACGGTTTTCTGGTAAAAATGCTAAGAGAGCTGTTTTTTACCAAATAATTGTTCTTTTTTTTACATACCACATATTTTTTTTCTGTTATGGGAGGTAACTCAAAAATTCGAAACACTAATTAAATGTGCCATAAAATAAGGAAAAGGAATAATTTATAATAGTTCGTAGATAAGCGTATGTTATTGTATACATTTTGCCGATGTTTACATTATAACGCTTACAAGGGTACTTCTTTTTTGGGTTCACTGATTCTGATCTTTCTATTCTGCCCTTTCAAAGTACCAAGAAAGACAAAGTTCTGCAAAAAATATGAATGTAATATTATAGACAAATACTGCTATTTATACAAAGAAAGAATATAAGTAATGTCTAAGTATATGCTTTGTTGCGTGTTTCCTCACTGCTATATACAATTATAGTTGACAATACTATAAAGAGACCAAAAACAACATATTAAAAATTAACCAGATGACCCATATTTTCTAAAAAAAACAAATAAAGACATAAACACCATTAATTATATATTATGAAGCATTAAAAAAGAATCCGTGGCTAAGCGTAGAAAAATAAATTATATAAATTTTTCTCCAGGAATTTTGAGTTATCTAGTTTAGGATAAAGATCGAAGACTTGTAGACGCATTTTAAATTGGCCGGATTAAGCTTAAATTTCACTTCTTAACCGTTTAATTTTTTAAATAATTAATCATTGGAAAAAAAAAACATTTCTTTGTATTTAGTGTGTACTAACTAAATTATATTTTTTGCACAACAATTTAAACACTGTATTTAAAACTCTAGTTCTTTGCAGGTAGAAAATTTTCAGAATAGTTATTTTTGCGCCTTAAGATTACTCTTTACTAAAGTTTTCAAAAATAAAGTAACTAGAAAATGATAACTTTAAGTTACAATTAGTTAGCGTTAACATGCTTGTTGGTTGAGGCTGCCTGTCCGGCTTGATCTTTGTAAGAACGTTTGGATGTCATAAAGTAACTATTTATTGTAATAATCTATTCTTAAATAACTTTCTTATCTTTCTGAAACAAATCAGATTGTTTCAGATATAATCTCCTATCATTGTCCTTAAATGGACAATAATTTACTTATCGTAGTTTACGCGCTCTTATTAGTCCTAACACAAGTTTGACTTTCGCAAACTGTACATCTCGGCAAGTTCTCTTTTTATCAGCCTTCAGATTGTCATATGAGGCTTTGCCAGAGCCCTTTGCCTCTGTTTTACTATATGCATTCATCATTAGGCGTATCTTACGCCAACAATGCTAGTTTAATATGTAGCCGTAACTTGAAAAGCCTAGTATACTCTAGTTCTCTGTAATTTAATTTTTTTTTTTGTGCAAGGTTTCTGGCTTTTTACAAAAAGATATCACGGGCTACAAACCCTTTTTGCCTTTCTACTTTACAGTCAAACAATAATTTAACATTTATAGAGTGTCTTCTTCTATAATTTAATCAAATGCATGCTAACGTCTTAAAAAATAGTAGTAGATTATGTTATTATTGTCGAATCATTTTTTATACTTTTTTAAAGCCTTAATTTAGCTTATAGACTTTAATTTTGGCCATTTTTTATAACAGTTTTGCCATTTATAAACGACAATTAACCTAAAATATGCAAAGACTCAAGCAAAAAATCGAAAATCTAAACACTCTTATTATATTGTTTTTTTCTGATAAAGTAACCAAAAAAAAGTTACAGTAGCAAAAGTGACATTATCAGTATCTTAACAAACCGCAATCTTTACAATAAAAAATTACATACAGGTGAATCTGTCTTATAAGACTAAAATTGAACACGATATATCTGCATATAGTGGTCTTTTGGTACTAAATATTTCACAAAATTCCTTAAGAAATAAATTTAAATAACTTTATAGTTTTATACTTACATTATAAAAAATTTTTATAATACAAACGATTATCAAAGCCATTTAATATTTACTTATAAATATTTTAAAATCACTTTTTTCCAAAAAAAAAACTTCCCCTATGAGAGATTTACCTGTATATCTTTTAAATTAAGAAAAAGTTGTATTAATAGTAATTCAAGCTTCAGTTGTTTACATTATTGTTGCTTCAATATACATTATATGTAAATCTTGTATTCCTTTGCATTGTTAAAAGTATGCTCTGAATGACAAAAAAGTACAAATTGGATATTAAAACATAAAACAAAAACAAAAAATAGATAAACATATAATAAATGACACTATATTCACTTAAATATAATTAATTGTATTTTTTAATAATTTATGTATATGTTACCGTCCAAGCGCAAAAATCCGCCAAGCGCGCTTGGCCTAGTCCAAGCTCGCTTGGCGTGGGAAATCCGCCAAGCGCACAAAATCAGTTATTTATATTACAGTATGGGCTTGGACTAGGCCAAAACGAGCTTGGACTAGACCAAACGAGCTTGGACTAGGCCAAACGAGCTTGAACTAGGCCAAACGAGCTTGGACTAGGCCAAACGAGCTTGGACTAGGCCAAACGAGCTTGGACTAGGCCAAACGAATTTTAATTGCGCTTGGCGGAATAAACACGTCAAGTGAGTTCATGTGTTAATCTAACAAAAATTTTATTGTGTCAACATTGGTTGTAAAACTAAAAGAGAAAATTTAAAAAATCATTAAATAAATATTAACATGCTACTCTTAAATCACAAATGTTTTCAATAAAGATTAAAAAAAATGATGAAATAACCGCAAATTATAGCAATTAAAAAAAGGATGGTAATTTCTAGTATTTGTTTGCATAAGATTGTCTCTGTGGGGTTCAACGGGCCCTTTTTTAAAAAACAAATAGAGAAAGACACATGAAAAAAGGTAGCAATCATTAGTAGGTTTAAATTTTTTTACAACGACACTTTTTGTTATAGTCTGCTAATAAAACTTACCCGTGAAAATCACGATTTAATATATTCGACTTTCGAGGGTTTTTACTAGTAGATTAAATGTATCGAATATACAATATGTTTATATACATAAGTATAAAAAATGAGTTCGTAGTAATAAAAAAAAATGTTCGTTCGAGTTCATACATTAAAACTTAAATTTCAGTGTAAATTTTTGCATGTTTAAGTGCACTCTGACAAATTTCTAAAACACAAGGAATTGTTCAACACTTTTAATGATTTATAAACTGTGTATTAATATGAACATTTAGCACATTTAAATAAACCATATTAGTAAATCCTACATCTAAAGCTGTAAAAACATGTTAAAATCTGGATTTTGCATTAAGCCAAATCATATTTTATGCGATAAAAGTAAGGACTATGCAGAAATAGATTAAAAAAAAATGCAAATAAAAATTCCATCAAAATTTAAATCATAAACTTCTCTTCGATTTATATGCATTTATTATGTAACAAAATCTACCAAAAAAATGATACTAAGTGCCTTTTTCATTTAGTTGTTTCTTTTTAACACATTTTTTACATATAACTGACATATTGTTATACTGTTAATACAATAACTTAAAAAAACATGAATTTAAAACGACGAAACTATAAAAAAAAGCTTCATGTTTAATTTTTAGGTTTTTAAAACTGCGAATATAATTTTTGCGCTACACCAATATTTTCAGCATAAATTTACATAGGTAATTCTACTATACCTGCATTTAACCACCTTTTAATACCCAAAACCCACTATTTTGACTTGTAAAAAAAATAAAGGCTTATACAATTTTTCAATAGAGTGCATGCATGTAAATTAAGTATTGTAGATGTTCAAAAAAAATAACGCAGCAGAAATAATTTTTTTTCAACTCAAAAATCACAAAAATAAAAGTATGTTTTTTAAACCTTTGTTGTAGCATGCACATCCACAAAAAAAGTATTGCGACTGTGCTAAAAAATACAACATTCTTTATAGCGACCAATAATCATATTTTTTGCATTGCAGTTTGTTAATTTGCTTTTAAACTGCGATAATTACACGCTATTTTTAATTTTTGAGAAAGATTGCACCATGAACTGTTGTTTAGCATACCAAAAACTTGTTTTAATTTACTTTTATTTTAAAAATTTTAAAACATTTTTCTTTTTTTAACAAATATGATAATAGCCAGCAGAATTTTTAGACTTACTTATTCGATGCTTAATAAAAAAAAACCTTTTAAAACTTTATACTATATGTTTTACAAAAAAATATAAATTGGGTAAAATATTAAAGGAAGAATATCATAGAGAATGTATATAAAAAAATAAATATGGAGTCATTGCGTCATAACAAAGGAATGTGATTTTAACATATATATACACCGATGAATAGATAGTTCTAAAAAATACAAAACACGTCGCTTTTATATTAAATGTACCCGCTTTTATATCTTTAATAAAAAATCTGTAACAAAAATAATTTTATACAAAAAGTATTTTATATACATAAATTATATATGTCACCTAAAATGTAATCACAAATATGTAGTTTTATCGCGTATAATTTTTTTTTGTTGCAAGAAAACCACCAAAAAAACGTTTTTTAAAATATAACTCGTATTACGAAAACTTTTTTATATATAAATACAGCGTAAAAACAAAATATGTAAGCAAATGTATGTACCCTGCAAGTTTAAAGATAAAGCCGCTATTAATTATATTTTTAAATTGTAAAAGACATGGGGTTTGCGCCTTAAAGGTGCAAAATGTATTTTATTAAGTTAAAAACAGCCCAAAAACTATTTCCATTGTGCGGACATTTAATCAGGAAATACAACTTAAAAATATTAAATAGTTAAAATATATTTAAAGTTGCTTTTAAAACAGTTTTAAGATACATCGCGGTCGTCAGCCCATATATAATTTTTAGATTTGTTGTTTGGATTAATTTATTATAAACAATTTTTGTTTTGCTAACACTTCTTATTCAAAATACCATTCTATTATTTTATTTAAGTATTAACTACTAAAATTATCTATTTTTTAAAAATAAATTTTTTTTCCGGATTTTTTCAAGTGTAAATGCATGAGATTATATATATAGTTTTTTTTGGTTTATTAAAAACTTTTAAAATGATAAACACAATTTTTTACAAAGCACCTAAAGGCAAAGATATCTTGGTTGTAAATTTTGGCACAAAAATATATTCAAATACAAATTTCATAAGTTTTATATAGTTAACATGCAATTTTTTGTATATAAGAGCAAATCGGGTAATTTTCTTTGTACATTAAATCAACTCTACAAAATTTTTTCTCTAATTCGAAACACTATATTTAACTTTGTTAATTCTACATAACTAGGGCTTTAAAAATCGGTTAATCGGTTCAACCGATTATTCAAACAGTTAGGTTTAATTGTTCTATTTTCAGACAAACAAATATCCAATTATAAAGTGTACTATCTGGTACTTACGTGCAAACATATACCAATTTGAGATTAAATCTTATAGCATTTTGAAAAATTCTATAATTGTAAACTAGCAAACCAAAAAAAGGATATTATATAGTGGTGGAAAAGTTGGTAACATTTTAAATTAAAAATTTTGTGTAAAAATGCTTAAAAATTGTTTTTAGAAAATTTTTACAAAAATTCTGTTTAATCATTATATAGAGTAATTTATATTGATATTGGCTTTCCTGAATATTTATCTGATATTTTTCGTTTTATTTTTTTTTGGTGTAATGCAACCAGGGTCACCGAATATGGTATTGTAATATACGCGGGTAAAGATTTTTTCCCGCCCATAATGGCTATAATGGTTAATATGAAAAAATATAGTATTTCGTTTTCAATAAATGTAAAGCTCTTGATAAGTGTATTTTTACTATATTTTGGACTGCAAAAAGCCATGGTTTTACACATAAAATGCTTGATTGGTTTGATGATTTACAATAAAAACGCGTATAGCTTTTTTTAATACTTTATGATCTATGTAATTGTGTAAAAATGAAATGGTATATCCGAAACAGACAAGTTTTTTTATCTAAATTTTACACTTTCAGTCTAAGTTTTAGAATTTGCTATTTTTTTTATGTAATGCTATCGTAATACTAGTAAAATCTTACTAAAAAAAATTATATTACAATATTTTTTCCAATTTAATAAGTTGTATTTTTAGTTGTTTGTGAAATACTGGAAAAAATACTTTTTAACCATAAAAGATAGCCTTTTCATAAATATTAAATATAGCAAAAAAATGGAAAAAACCCGCCAATCATGGTGCTCTTTTATGGCCAAATATGAGTCTCGCCGTGCCTTTTTAGGTACCCCTGAATGCAACTGAACACGAAATTGTTAGGACATAATTGAGATTTTGATTGCAACATTCAAACAAAAAGAAGTATTATATATACATTTATACTAAAGAATTTTTTACTTGATTATATTTCTTTTAATCATAGCGGGTTTAGTTTTTATGTTGATAGTGAGATTTTTAGTTTAAAAACTTTTGCAACGACTTTTTCTGTCCGGAGTTTTATATAAAACATAGATTTCGTATCAATTTGCAAAAACATTGTGTACAATGCAAGATTAACAGCTTAAGAATTGTACAGGATTAGTCCACAAAAAAATAGAATGTGAATATTTTCTTTCGTCACCACAAGCTTTAATTTTTTGCATCAAAACATACTTTATATAGATACTGGAAATGAAACAATACTCATTGTCTATTTTAAAAATACAGATAACAAAAAACCTTAATTATATGTTTAATTTACATTTACTTAGCAAAGTAATTTATTTTATCTACACTTTTTTTTACAATTTTTAAAATAATCGATTATCCAATTATAAACTGAATGTGGGTGTATAATGAAAAGCGAATATTCGGATAGTAATAAAAAACATTTTTTTGGAAACACTGTTGGTAACCGTATACGTATATTTTTATTCATTTGTGTAAGTTAGATCGGGCATAGTAGGTGTTCGCCGTAAATTATAAAAATACATTTCAACTAGTAGAAGCGCTGTTGTGGTTTTATTTTTAGCTAATTATTCCTCCGACACAAATTTTTAAAGCATTTTTTAGGCCTGTTACTCTTTAGAACTGCATTAAAAATGAATCAACTAAGAAAACAAGTTTAGTCAACTTCAAACTTTTTGTGAGGAGCATAAGACATGTAAAATGCAAATTTTAGTATTGGCTATCTATAAAAAACTAGGTTTCTATGTTTAAATGACTATATTAGTAAAATATATGAATGTGATTGCCAAACGTTTAAAATTGATATATTGCTGTTTTTGTTTACTGAAGTTACGTTAATACTAAAAACTTACAGACATTTGGCCTAAGTACTAAACGTTTTTTTCTATATGCTGATATTAAGTTTTTAAAAAATGTATTTGACGTGAATTTATATAATTTTGTATATATCTCTTAATAGTGTTTTTGTTAAGCCATGCCTAAATAAATGACCAATTTTTTTAAGAATATTTTTTAAAAGAAGTTTTAACCACATACATAGACGCTTTTTAATCCAAATAGTATTGTAAGCTACCAATGAAGATTTTAAAATTAATAAATGTTAAAAGCCTTCTACAAGAGCGTCAATTGTCAAAAATACGGCTACAAAAGTTATTTGAAGGCAATATCTTTTTTTCAAAACATTAAACTACAAATAAAACGTATTTTCATTTTTAAAAAAAAATTAATGCGTTTTTTTTTGCTCGCTTTTAATCTGTAAAAGTATAAAAACTACTTATTTTTTTATAAAAGATTCATTACAAGTAAAAAGTCAACTGTATTTCCATTGACTATTTACCGATAATAAAAATACTTTTATCTTTATCTTTCGGGATATCTCCGGTAAATTAAAGCGCGTGCCAAAAAAAAATTAAAAAATTGTAATTTGATTTAGTTAAAACAGAAAAAATTACTATAATTTAAACCATAAGGAATCAATTTTTATATTATTATTCTATATAGAAAACGGTAGAATTTTGTTAAATAACTATTTCGGCTAAATATATTTGCTGGATAATTTTAGTTATGTTTTATTAACTACAAAATAAAAATTTGCACATGGTAACATGTGTATATTGAGTTCGTTTTTTATTTTTATACTACATAAAAAAAAAGATTTAACATTTGATAATAATTTAGATAACACCTATATATAGGGTTTTCTTTGTTACTATTTAATCGCTACACCAAAGATGATTGGTGGACAGTAAACATAATAAAAGAGGTTAGATATTTGTAGAAGGATTTGTCGTCCGCTGTTTATATAAAACGAACTAAATTAGTATTTTTATATTTTTTGAAAATGATAAAGGACGTAAATCTGAGGCTCATATCGAATAATGTCCGCATTAATATATGGGGTTTTTTGCGTGACACAAAAAAAAGTAATTTCTTTACCGTTATGTTTGCTTTAAAATGCCCCGAAAATTATAAGTTGTCAAATATAACATTTTTTAAGAAAAGGATTTTCAAGGGTATGATAAGGTTGAAAAAATATGACCGCATAAATATTGTATTATATTGTACTACAAATACATTTTTATTTTACATATTGAAAATAATTGGCGTTAAGAAATATATATATATTCAAAATAATATAAAAATGTGTTGTTTATTTGTAAAGTTTAGTCCTAAAATGTCTTGATATACAGATACTGTAAAAATCATATATCTTGACACACTAGAAGTTCAATAAATCGAGATATAAAATTTTATAAGTACAAGTTTTGCAAAATATCATATATAAATATCAGTTAAAAAATTCAAACTATTTGTTTAATATTACTAAATTGAAGTATCGTAAAACTTGTATTCCAAAAAGAGTATGTAATGCCAGTAGATTTAAAAATTTATTTAACTATGCCGAATGATCTCTTTTTTTAAAAGCTATATTAAAAATGGTAAAATAATGGTTTTTTTTTGCGGTTTTTACGCGTTTAAAATCGTAAAATAATATACTCTGAATTTAACAAATGGGCTACTATATGGGGCCACATGGACTAACGTAGTTCACTGTTGCAAGTGAGTGTACATTGTAGGTTATACCATATTCAGAGCCCTTGACCAAAAAATAGCTGTATTTCTTCTTTTGCTAGTGAAAAGACTTTAGTCAATCCAACTAGAAGAAATTACAACTAGCACTAAGATATTTTTTTTTTTTGTATTTTGTGTCATTTTACACTGCTTTGATTGCTATATATTTTGTAATATATAATACTTACATAAGTATACTCCTTTTAAACTTCTACCGTAGCATATTTATTAAATATTTTCTTAGGTAAATAAAAATATTTTTTTTTTTTCAATAATTCGCTGTCTGAAAAGATCTTTTACTTGTCAAATTTTTATGTTATTTCCACGTGATGCATTTACCAAATACTTAAAAATTATGGGATTGCTTGTATGTGGAAAAATATAATCATACACTCAATAAGCGTAAATATAGATTATAATGTGTGTACAATTCAAAAAACTGTTGTTGTTTTATACATTCATTTTATGTATAATTATGTCATAAGCTTTATTTTTATGATTTAAAAATAGTAAAAAGCGCCATAATTTACAGAAAAAACTGATATCACTATTTATAATTTAAATAACGCTATATTTTTATGTAAATGCTATTTTGAGATAGCTAAGCATGTAAAGTAAACTTGTTTTTATACAGTTTTATATATATTTGTAGTTTTTAAACAATTTTTGCAAAATATAATATGTTTTAAACAACTGTTTTTTTGTATAAGAGTTATAAGATATAAATGGGCACGATTATTGTTTATAAAGGTAGTTTGATTGTTCTTAGTAGGAAAAAAAAATTCTATGATTAGTTCAAAATAATAGATTAATATAGTATTTGATATTATGTATTTATTATGTATAAAATGAAAAAAAAAACTTTATTGTTTTTTATATATAAAAGATGCATGTAAATATATGACCTTATAGGTAAAAGTTTGTATTGTCGAAAAACAACCCCGATCGAACTCATTGTTTTAAGCTGATAAAAAAGGTTTTTAAATAAAAAAACCCTATTTTTAAAACGCATTTCAATGATTCCCCTTTAAAAAGTAAAATTTACATTTTTTAGTACACATAACTTAGACAATTTCCTTTCGCTATTCTTATAATCGCACATACAAAACAATTGTAAAATAAAAACAGAATACTTTGTATGATGATCTTCCCATAAAAACAAAACAATAATTGTTGTATTTATTACATAACTTTATACTTAAAATACAGCATAACGATGTTTTTTACTAATTATCTTTGTTCGAAAATTATCTTTGTAAAACAAATATTTTAAACTTTTAATTTTTATGTGGGTAATTTTGCCGTGCTAATTATCGTTTATAGCTTGCTAACTGCAAAACTAAACAAAATAATAAATGCAATCAGCAACCTATAAAATACCGAATTTCTGCAATTTGTAGGTATTTTAATATACATAAAACATTATCAATACGTAGTCAAAAGAAGAAACTTTAAAAAATTGTTTTAATTGCATAAATACAACCTTACTAACTTAAAAAAGTAGAGCCTGCAAGATTACGTTATATACAGGAAATAACGCCACTCTTATTGTATACTTTATAATCACATGAACAAAAAAACTAAATATTTTTTTTTTGTTTTTAGCGGCAAATCTAAATAATTATTTTACTACATAAAGCTACAAAAATTTTAAATAGATAGCTGTTTTTTTTGGATTTTTTAAAGAAAGTATGGATCTATCATCGTAATGAATATAAATTACGTTGCTGAGATTAGCTTGCAATTAAAAAAAAGGGTTTTTCGTCATTCTTTTTTTGTATAATTTACGTGTAACAAAAAGTATTTATTTTTATTTGCAAATTGCACAAAAAAATATACAGCGTGCTAAAAGAACAATGAGCTTCTTTACGAAATAAAATTGAAGTTCATATTTAAAATGCAATTTTTGCATAAATTTACATGAGTGTAATACAGTTATTACTGCAGTATTTTTTTTTATTTTAAAGAAAAAAACTAAGATGCGCACTTTATAATAAAATAACATATATATGTCTGAGGAAACATGGAATTAGTATATAATATATTACCACAATTGTAATATGCAAGGAATTTTAGGACGTATATAAACGCATTAGTAATAATTTCATTTATTGAAAATATTTAATGTAAAAACGTTTATGTATTTTATATCTATATTATGTTTATTGTCATGACTAATATTTCACACATATGTAAAGTTTCTTTTCTTTTTTTTCCCTAAAATACATTTTGTTATTAAAAAATCGTAGAAGTCTAATTTTACGTGCAACAAACGTCCAATTATTTTTGCCCCCTATTTGTTTTTCTGTATTTTTGATTTTTTGAAAAAATAACAACGTATGTGCGAATAAACGTTATAAAAGTAAGTCAATTTTTGTCATTTTATAGAAAAAAAAGTTAATAAAGAAAAGAAATAAAGAGGTATACTTTTTATACAATTTACTTTCTTATATTATATAAAATAATGTACAATTCTGTGACGCGCATATTGCAAAGTAAACGTTTTAAATGGCATTATCGTAGTAAATAAGCAACAAATACTAAAGTTAAATTGTTGTTTTCTAATAAATGAAACATTAAAGTAGACAATTTTTAGCATACGAATCGGTTTCTATACTTGTTTTTGGGCCTGCCATATTATCAGAACAGAATCGATTTTTTTTAAAAGTCTAATCCATGGGCTTTTTTTAGTACCTTGCAGACTCTCATATATACCAAGATAGTCTTTGAGTCGCAGTATACATTTATCTTGTTTTGAAATATTTTTTTGATCGTTCTAAAGTTCAATTTCATTTTTTTATACTTTTGTATTGTAATTTTATAAATTAATTTACTTATAGGAGAAGGCTACATTAAAATAGCATTTAAATTCTAATAAAACGCAATATGTATGTAAAAATCAAACAGGTGCTCTTACTATTTTATGCTTAAATATAAAAGCCAGAAATTTAATTCAACCAAAATGAAAAAATGGTCATTATAAAAACCTATATTCGGTGTATTTTGTACGCAAAAATAGTATCCGAATTTGCAAAACAAGCTTTTTAAAAAAGTTTTCAACTAGCAAACGATAAAAAAAAACAATAAGAATCTTTATATATAGCGTATTTTCCATAAGCTTCAGATTAAATCTATCATACTTCTATTTTTAGCATTTATTAAAAGATTCAACTAGTTTTGGGTATTTTTATCTCTTAAGTTATTAGTTTGGCGGTGCCTTTATTATAGTCGTTATTGCTGATTTTTTCAACTGAACATTTATATTGTTTATCATTGACCAATTTTAAAATAAACTTTTTATCTTGAATTCAATGTTAATAAGAGGTTAAAGACATAAAAAAAAAACATTAAATTTCCCTGTAACTCCATGTATGGTATATTGGAGGAAAGCTTTTTTTTTCTATATCATTAGTGGGTTCAAGCGGTTATAAGCATTGGACATATGCTTTTTATACCCATTAAATAAAAAAAAATTTTTTTATACACTTTTAGATAAAGATTTAACAATACTAACATTTTTTACAGCGCCTTAATATATTTAAAATCACAATGCGAAGAACTGTATAGAAAAAAGTCAAACTATGTTGTTGTGTTTTTTTTAATTGCTATAATTTAATGTTTTTTTCATCATTTTTTTTAATCTTTATTTTAAACATTTGTGATTTAAGAGTAGCATGTTAATATTTATTTAATGATTTTTAAAATTTTCTCTTTTAGTTTTACAACCAATGTTGACACATCAATAATTTTGTCACATTAACACTTAAACTCACTTGGCGTGTTTATTCCGCCAAGCGCAATTAAAATTCG
>JAQFYM010002361.1:0-24178 GCA_034694785.1 Agrenia bidenticulata | reverse complement strand
CCTATACACCCGTGTACAAAATTTCAAGTCAATCGGACATGTTTGAAGAGAGTTATCGTGTGGACGGACGGACGGACACGGTGATCACATAAGCCCTGGCTCGGGCTAAAAATTAATATTTTTAATGTACTGCCTTCAGTGCCTTCGTAATCAAAATAGCTTTTGCTAAATTTTTCTTGAAGCATAATTGCTACTAATCTTTTAACATTTGAAGCTTATCACCAATTTCACATGTCCACAATCACATGACATGAAGAAATAATGGCGAGAGGCCCGTCAGTTAAGCTTTGGTAGTAATTTTAAAATACCTTATATATCTATATACTAACTGATTAACACATTTAAAAAAACTCATAATCCCAGCCTAACTTTCCCAAATGAAATGTTCATTCTACCAAAAAAATTTTTGATTTAACTTTAACTCAAACTAATATAAAAACCTATTTTAACCAGCCGAACTTCAATATTCAGTACTCTCTACACACCTACTTCATGAATTTCATACCAGTTCGATAAATAATTGTAAATCAACAACTAATATAATGTCCTCTAACCTAGCCATACTATGCAACTTGTACACATCAACATCAACATCGACTGTCAAAAGTCCAAAGCCACTGTAAACTGGTATTTCATCTGTGCAGCTTGCTCTTTGCAAATTACAACATTTACAACACACTTATTAACACAGAAACAGAATTGTCTGAACTATAATTCCCTTTAGGCTAGGTTGCGAACTTCACTCCAATTTTCAATTTTAAATATTATTAGAATATTTACCCCAAAACAAACGATAATATTTAATAATTATTTTACCTCTTCCCATTCCATGTGAATTGCATCAGTCTATTCTTCAAGACAGTATAGCAACTCAAATGTATTACAGTCTTTTACGTACACAAGTAATGTCAAATTATGATCTACTATGAGGAAAGAAGGAGCAAAATCAATTTTACAAGCACCAGCTATCTCCATAATAATATTACTTCAAAACCTCTTGATAAACCTCACTATATACCTTTTGGCATTCATTAGTTTCAATTCCACCTCATCATACTGTAATTGAGAGAGAGATACAAAATTATTCCTCAACTGTAAACAGCCAATTAATTTAATCACTCCATGGGCTTATTTTCTACAGAAAACAACTCCCATTTTTACCCATGCTATTTACCGTTTCGCTTTTCTCCTTTCATGGCAATAATAACATGGTGATATTGCTTTCAAGTTATCAACTTCTTCCAAACAAACCTGTCCTGTTCTTGGTTATCCATATCCTCGTCATTTCAAATCAATAATCAGAACAACATTTCAATTAAAATGCAGATAGACAGTCAGTCATATGTATATCCTCGTCAGCCTAATCGATAGCATCGATAAGACGAGATATTTAATATTCATTACAGCTCTACTAATATCTGTATTATAAATATTATAATGAAGCTATAGCTTATGCCAACTCACGTTTCTCCAGAGCAGATGCTACTTCCATACATGGACTCTACACACAGACAAGTACTGTAAATATTAATCTAGTTTACCAGAGCCTACATAAAGCAAAAGTAGACCAAAGATTGAATTACAGCAAGTTCCTATTCAACCTGCCTTTCCCTTCATCTCCAGCCCTATCATTCTATTCAAATCTATGGACCACCTCGCCTAATTCCCATTTATGAAAACAATAGAACCCTCGTTTCATACCAATTTCAATAAAAGTTCACACTACTAATTGCCCGCACATGCACAGGAGGGGGAAGTGAAGCCAAACTACTTCAAGAGATAATCACCTTTATTGATTGCTTACAATGAAACTGGATCGGTTTGGATTTCTTTTAAACACTTATAATCAAGGGAATATACGAACCCCCCCATTGGGGAATTAATTAGTCACATAAATAACTAAAATCCTAATTAATCCAGATAACCTAAGGCCAGATTAATACTGAAGTATACACTGTTACCTAAACCCAATTAAAACAAAGTTATGCTTAGCCTTCATAAGAAGTGAACAATTAGTTAGTTAAAATTTCAGTACCAAAGGGATTGGATGGATCTTTCAAAAATCAATATTCAATTCACAGGCAAAGAGAGAACACTTCTCTAATTCCCTCAAAACAGCCCAATATTATAAATGTTCTTTCAATCTTACTTAAAGATGTTAAAAATTTGAGGATAATGATCACATCCTGACCATAAGCGACAAACAAAAACAACCAACATTGAATAACAATTCAGCATAGTGCCTTAAGCTTATTGCGAAACTTGAACATTCAACATTCTCAACTGACAACACACTGAACACAGGTAATTTTGTGCAAAATAACAGGCTTACAGTATCTCAAAAAAATATTCATCATCCATTCATGTGTTTGCCGATGCGGCCAAATTTCACAATCTGCAATTCTGCACCGTTTCCTTTGTAGATTTCATAACACAAAAAAACAGCAGAACACTGCAATCTACAACTCAAATGCAATTCTTCTCTCCTCATATGCCCTCATCAGACAAGACACCTCAGGTTGAATCTTTAATTTACAACTCGAAATGCATAACTTATCTCCTTTTCCAGATATTATACTGTTGCGGTTTGCCCTTACTGATTTTAAACTCATCTCCATCCAAAACAGCTTCGACCGTTCATTAAGGATATTCGTTGTGGATTTTAAAATTTAAAAAAACTGTATGCCAAATGATAGATAACACAAATCTATAACAAAAATTTAAAGCTAAACAACAAATATTCTTAGTGAACGCTCCATTGAAGCTGTTTTGGATGGAGATGAGTTTAAAAGAGTAAGGGCAACCACAAATGAGACAGTATCATCCATCAAAAAAAATAGGATCGGAACTAGTAACTTATACCTAGTAATTAGTAATTAAGGTATTTTCCATTACAGCAATGAATTAATAAATGTATTTTACTATTTCTTACTTGATAGTTTTAATATAACAGATAATTCTGAAATTATTCCCACTGAATCGTTCACATTTTTTGTACCAGCCTTTGAATGCGTGAAAATGCAACCAGTAACCACTACATCTAGCATCTTCTCTTATTCTGTACTTGCTTCAGTTTCTTTGGAATTCCATGCGTCACGAATTACGATCTCGATATATTCAATAGCGTCATACCCTCAATACTTCTCCAACTATATAATTTCAAATTATAGCTATTTCCGACTTCTCGCAGTCAATTCTGTACAAGTCGCAAAGTGATCCTGCCAGTTAAACTAATTGTCTATAATGCAGTATATTATATATGTTACGGCTGTGCAAGTAATCTGAGTTAAAGTATGTGGGAGGGATAGATCTGAATTTTTATTACAACTTATTACAAGTAACTTTTAGAATATCCTCGTGCACATAAATTCTGACTTTACCACATAAATTCAAATACCCTCTCACATATAAGAACCGCAATTTAAATTAAATGTTTACTAGAGGCTGTCCAGTTTTAAGTCTGGTAAAAATCATACAGGGCTAATTAAAATAGTGTTATTACATTAAAAGTTGACCCATTCTCAACCTCAATAGTAATGAATGACGACATTTTTACATTCGATAATCATAATCAACTTATCATTTGACCATCAAAACTCTTAAGTAAAAAAGCTGATCCATTCAATGGAAACAGAACCATGAACTTTGAAACTAACTTTACTTCGTATGTAGAAAAGTGTCCTCAGAACATCTCTTTAAACTAAAGCAAACTTGACCTGAAAGGTTCTCTTTACTTGGACGATCCCAGCCAGCTCGATAACCTTTGACAAGGATATTATTATCCTAGCTAATTCTAACAAAAGTTAAATTTACGTTCAGTACGCAGCTCTTTATTTGATTTGTCCCCTGAGAGTGTCATGTCATTTTGGCATACAACTTGAAAATCCACAGACCATTTAATTCATACTCGTGCAAAGACTAAAAAAGAAGAATTTCATCCTAGTCGCTAGCACAGGAATACAAAAGCAAATGAAGGAACTGATGACCAAACAGAACTTCAAACTAATCTTTCCCCCTGTCCGCATTTCTAATTCAAGTACACACAGCTTCCCCGTTGGTCGTGGACATGCCATTTTCTGATGCAATCTGCATCTCTTCCTCTATGCATAAAATATAACTTACCAAACTCTTCCGCTCTACTCATGTAAATGGTAACCCATTTCTTACCTTTTAAAACTTTACTACCAATTTATTTAATGTAGCTTATACGA
This sequence comes from Agrenia bidenticulata, assembly GCA_034694785.1. Taxonomy (NCBI): domain Eukaryota; kingdom Metazoa; phylum Arthropoda; class Collembola; order Entomobryomorpha; family Isotomidae; genus Agrenia; species Agrenia bidenticulata. Next base: position 19,967 of record JAQFYM010002361.1, on the reverse strand, counting down.
GTAATACCTAGCATATAGTGTCTGCCAAAGAAGCCAGCATGACTTCCCCTTTCATCATTCATTCCCCGTTAGTTTACAGAGAGCAGTCCAGTACAACATATTTCAGGTAGACCAGACCGCAAAGGCATAACTAGCTAAATCCTCGAAATCTAATGCTTTCACCTTGCTGCACACACACGCTCTTAATATTTCATGTGAGCTTAAGTTTTTTCACCTCTTCAAAGTTTCGAGATCTGACTAAAGTCAAGGGACCTAAACCTGCGACCAACATGCAACTTTATTTTACTCCGCTAAAACAGCAAATGCAAAATAATGCCAAGATTTTTTCCCCCTTATCTAAGCTTGCCAAATTAACCTCTCCATTCCTGACATGCAATTCCAGCTTCTATTTTACACTGAGAAGTGACAAGACACAAACACAAGACTTTTTTGGATCTCATCCCTGGCAGGCCTGGCAACATATTTCTAAAACAAACCTAAGTAGGCCGACATGGTTGCATGTATGTACAGCAAAATTCCTAACAACTAATAGCGTGACCTTACCCTAAAACTATTATTGCTAACAATTGTTGCATAACTTGCATTAATAGTGTGAAAACGATAATTGTACATTATTTTGCTATTTCAGCCCCAACAACACCACCGCTATCTACTTCCCATCATCATAAGGTAATTACTGTTACCCTTCCAATAAAAATTAAAATTAAAGCACACATCATATTATTGAGCTTTCAATTTTAAGTTAATGACCACTACTAAAAGTACCACAAAATGTTAACAAGCCTTGCATGAGATATGGAAAGTTTTCAAACCAATGACGGAAGCTTGCTTACTCATTGCTCAAAAAATGTACAACTTGTAACTTACTGGCGCTGAAGTTGGAAAACCATCCATACAGTAAAAAGGGTTACGCTAGGCACGCAACTGAAGGTATCGAGGCACTTACATTAATAACAACCTATACATTACATGCTTCGTAACACAAAGAGGCCATAGATAAATATAATATTCCTAAAATTCTCAATCCCAATAGTTCTACCATGCCGAATGCTTTAACTATAACATTTTAGACCCATTTCTCATTCACTTCATTGTCTTTATTGAATCTTACTTACTATTCTGCCTTTCAAACCATCAATAAAATCGTGACTAGAGGCGATCAGATCCCACTCTGTTTCCTAAACCACATTATTTGAGTAAAAATATTACCAAAAAAACAGAGAAAATCTCACCGTCAACCGTACACTGTTCCGTCAACATTAGAGCTCAATTTAATGGTTGATCGAATCAAGAAGAACTCGGACTAAAACTACACAAGCCCTTCAATAACAGAAAATCTATCAGAAAATCCATATAATAAATTTCCTTCTTGTGTGAAGTGTGACTACTCCGAAAGCTATACCTTAAGCAAATTATACATAGATTTCATCCTGCCATGTCACATGTATAATAAAATCTTAGTTTGAACTTTAAAAGCCCATTCAGAAACTTTAAATAGTAGAACAAAACAACAAAGCCATAATTAATGGCTATGCCAGCCACATTCACGTTAATCAACCCAATGCAGTCATATTTCTCGGTTAGAATTACCCGAATACATTATTTACACTTTTTCAAGGCCTTTGAAAACACAGCAATGAGTAGTAGACCGTCCAACCAATTGTTTTCATAGAATCGGTTCTAAATAACCCATTGCTTTTGTTAATTTAGCCCCCCGCTCGTCCACTTTCAATTGTACTGAATACCCGGCGAGTCTCCTAGACATACCCGAGCCTACCCGCAGAGTCCCAATTGCAATACAAAATCTCCTACGACGTAAAATTCTCAATCCATTTCACAAGTCTACACATAAGTATTGCATACAACCAGATACAACTAGGAACATCCAGACAACAAAGCTCCAAGGCATTGGATGAATTGGTTTCTGTCTCACTGACTTTGCGAGACATCCAGGGAATGTCATCTTAATAAAGCAAATGTATTTCCCCATCCGTTTCTTTTCCTCTTATCAACCTAGAACCAATATCCATCCCACGCCCATCAAGACCTCTTTATCGATCCGTTTATCTTTGAAGATACCAACAAAACAACAACCGAGGGAGTCACGGATTCACCAGATGCACCTTTCACACATATCATTTCATGTGAAAAGCTATCATTTTCTAGACAAAACTTTACAATATGTAAATAACATATACCTACATTTGTCACAACTACTTCGTATGAATATACATGAGAAATAAATAGTCTGTTCACTTTGATCATGATGATGCAGCATGCAGCCCAAGGAGAAAGTCAAATATTTATGAATCGGGCCATTTCTCTTGGTTCACTTTCTGAATACTGGACTTGTTTTATTTGCACAGAATTTATCCTTCCCAGTACATCCATTTTAAATCAAGGGAACATACTAGAAGGGTCGATGATTCTGTTCAAATGCATTAGTCCTACTTTTGACTGTGACTACATCTCTCTGTGTCTTTTGATACTTTTTATAAAAATAACAATAGGCCATAATTATAAACATAAAAATTCTTAAATTACGTTAGACCTGAGGGTGAATTTGCAAAGTTGCAAAATTCACAAAGTTTTGCATTAAATTCCCCGAAAAACCTCAGCTACGGTTTCGGGGGAAAATCTCTTTGCTTACTCATCCGAAATATATAAGCCATAATTCATTGTTATGCACAGTCATCAGTGATAGTTTCCACATTATCCATGCTTATAACCTCGAACTACCTTAACCAACTTATTCTGAAGATGAGAGGAAGACTAAATTGGCCGAGTCGAAAAACATATCTTAAACGGTCGAATTATGAGAAAGAAATCACTGAAATGACTACTAGCATGCACTATGTCTGTGGCACAATGGCCTACTTTCCTCCTATCAAAAGATCAATACCAGCATAGCCGTCCTTGGGTTGAAGATTCCTGCGACTCAGAAACAATGTCTTTTGGCAGTGGTGGTAACATTCACCCGCAGCAAGTCCGCCTATTCAGTCGGGTTTTGAACCAGATCAGAGTCAGAGTGCAAAGGATTTTTTTCTTTTGATGCATATGTGAATGCAGTAGACTTGGCAAAGCTAGTCTAGAACCATTTTCTCAACTTTTTCTTATAAAAATCTTCAAGTCATAAGTTTTTTTATAAATAAGTCCAGAAAACCCATCTGTATTTGATATCCGCAGAAAGCTAACTTTCTCCATAGACTTCTAAAAGAAAGGAAAAACTTTTTCGCTTTATGCTAAACAAAAAGCCCATATTTTGCCTTTTGAACATTCAACATTGGAGTTGGATATCAGAGTACATGAGCTGTGTAACTGCAAATTACGACTGACAGTCCATTTCACTCCATCAATTAATTATATGACAATCATACTACTTGAATTAATTATTAACACACGTGCTCGATTTTAAAGTCTTTGCTTTATAGCGTACTTTTAATATAGTTCGACGGCATATAAGTAAGACATTAGTCAACTAATCTTAAGTGTTGAGACTGGTTCTACTATATACTATACTACGTAATATTTGGGTATAATTAACACTCAAGGTTGCGCTGGGTTCTGCTCTTGCAATATTATTGGCTGTTGATGATTGTTGATGCAACGGAGAAAAACCTCTTCTGATTTATAATTATTGATTATTGTGAAATCGTATTGTGTCAAAAACTTTTTAAAATTCAGCTTAAGCTTCTAAACGTTTGCATAGCTTTTGCTTCTGGTCGTAATACTTCGCCCATTTCTCAGATTACTTCAAATTAACTAATATTTAAAGACCTAGCTCAAATTCTTTTGTATGCCCACCCTTGGTGGATTTTGTATTTTCCTCTACATAAAATTGTGTTATATTTGATACCAAAAATAATGTGATGTGAGCACTTGACACTTCTTGAATTGTTGAGTGTCTGGACTCAAGTCTGGAGACCCCAGGGTAGGATCTCTGGTAAAGTGGTAATCTTATCGCTTGTCGAAATCAGAGATCAAGTTCTTGTTCAAAGTGGAAAAGATAACCAAAATAGCTTTTTTTTAACATTTTTCCAATAAATAGCTAACACATCATTTATTCTGCTGCAGCAGCTTCAAATAAGTGAGCATTATTTTTAATTCATATTTATCTCCTCATCCATCTCAAATTTTAATTGACGGACCCATTATTTTGCCAAACTACTAGCTACATTTTCAATAACTTTTTTTCTTATCTTGAGCTTGTCTTCAAACTTCTACCATAAACGATCGCACCAATAATGCAATAAATAAGGTGTTATTTTTAGTGTCTAGAACACTCGCTATCTGTTTCCCTACCAGAAAATAGTCATAAGCCATAATCCTTTTAACGTCATCACCTCACTATTCATAATTCATCCACACACACACAACAGACTAAATCAACAAAAAACTCCCATTCATCTCATCTTTGAAAATCAGTCTCAACAAATGACTTCAGCTAGGTACATAGAGATAGCTATGACAGATTGTATAGAAATCTCCGAGTCAAAACATTTATTTTATTGTGAAAAGGCCATGCAAGAGTAACCACCAGACCAGCATGACCTCTCGCATTGTACGCCTGATGACCTTTGAACTACAAAATTTAGTAGCAATCGCTATTTTCTATCCCAACCCACCAATTAGGATGATTAGATCAATGCTCCCAATTTAATTTGATGACAGTGACAATGTAACTATCTTAAAATCGAATTGAAAAATCCTCATAACTTACCCAACTCTAGTTTCCAGACCATAAAAGACTCCGATCCACTTCTTGAGCAGTTTCTATTTTCAAATCCACAGAAAAATGAATCAATTTTAAAAATTAAATCATTACAACTGATCCCAGGTGTCTTAATCACAATATTCTCTGCAACATTATAGGGAGAGAGAGCTCCTTGGGATATGAACAGTTAGTTTTAGTTCTGTGTGGTAGATCCAGAGAACTAAATCCAAAAACACCAAACAAAACCGTGAACAAGAATCTGGAATAACGGGACTCAAGAACAACTTTCTTTAATTCCTTCCTACAAAATTTGCATACTAAACACCAGGTGCTTCATGCTTCCTATTCTTTTACCTACCTAATTACACACCCACACCACCAAAATAAAACTCCAGATCAACTACCAAATTAACAAACTAACAATTAACTCCTGGACTTCCGTCCAGCAGTCTCTCCCTTTCCTCATCTTATATAGATCGGCGCGGCCTGTTCTCATTAGCCAGTAAATCGTATTTATATAATATTCTTAGTTAGATTGATACTGATGATATTAATAAAATGCATTTACCCACCCAAACAACAGCTGAGCTGAATGAAGATGTCAAGATGTATCACAATTAAGAGAAATCAATCTTAAGTTTTGCAGCAGAAATGTCCCTCAGCCCTCCTCAACAAGCCAGAGAGTAATCACTTCTGATGAAATTAAACTGACGGTGGTGGACTGTTGGCAGTGGTGGTAAAGTAGCCTGGTGACGAAATCGCCAGACTCGACACCCACTATGTGCTATGTCTCGTATAAATGCGAAAGAGAACCTCCAATGTTCTATGCGCCACTGCTAATACATAACAGAAAGAGTTATATCTTCTTTACTAAAACTCTGCAGGGCTCAAAGCTTCAGGGAACTTTGTGGGATTTGCAAAGAGGATGGAGTTAGTTCTTTGCGAATTATGGGTTGCAGAAATAAAATATCCCCTGGGTGCTGTTATTCGCGTAAAATGCGATGGTATTTATTAGTGAGCTGCAGCAAGTAGATTGTTAGGCGTGAATTCTCATGCCAAATTTGGAAGGGAAGGGGAATAAATTGAATGTTGAACACAGGCGCCTCTCTCACACCTCCTCTTTTTACTCTGCTCATGACTTTCGTTCGGAGCAACCAAGTCCGGAAAGTAACGAAGCCTTTGGATTTTGCAAGGGTATGAAAATTTCATGGAAAATTTAGATTGATCTTCAAGTCAAGTTGGTTAATTTTCTGGGAAATTTCTGAAGGTTGGGAGGGCCAGGGGTCGATGAAATACAGGGTTACATCATGTTGTAAAATGGCACAGAATTACATTATTAATTAGGTACTTAATAAGTACCTAATTAATAATGTAATTCTTACTTATAGCTTCTGTCAAAATTTGCATATCATAAGTTCTATGTCTTCACGAAAATTAAGATACTTGATGAGGGTGGAAGCAAAATCTTCAACATACTTTCTTGAAAACAGAAATCGTTAGTCGTATCTAACGACATGTCAGGGGTCTTTGAAACATATTCATTTATTGTCAAATTTGTTTTTAATACAAATTAAATACATACATAAATATTAAGAGTTGTAAAAGATTAAGCTGTATAGTAGAAGAAATGTAAATTAAATTATGCTATGATGCCTATTTATTTAAAGGGTACTTCATGCCGAGTTCACGTAAGCTGGGCTTTGTCCCCCATAGCTCCTCCTGAGTATAATACGCTGGGTCATCATTTGACTTGGCGTCGAGACATACAGCGAGTCCATTCCAAATTGTGTCCCCAGGTTTATTTCTATGTGAATAAGATTAAATATTTCATAAGCTACTTAATTATTTATTTTCTTGGCATGAAGAAAATATCAATCTTACCTTGGCATGACTATTTGCTTCCCAGTGTTGTGTCTATTTAAAAAAAATCTATTTGTTACATATTCGTAGGTTTGTTTCTTTTAATATCGTTGATCAGTAAATCTAAAGGGTAGAACTATAAGCTTTTACCTGATGTGTTTTTTGCTTCGAACTAGCGCTGGATCTTCCCCATTTTCCTCCAAATCCCTTTAAAGTTGAAAAAATATTTAAAACCTTGTTGCTTATATTTTTTAAATAAATATTTGAACAGCGTGCATAGAAACTTGATACCTGGCAAATTGCTCATTAGCCATGACATCGTACTTATTCACATCAATGTCCTCACTGACCAAGGGAGATTCTCCAATCACTGCAGGGGCAGCAAGGGATTCCAATAAGCTAAGATGTCGATTTAAAGGTTTTAAAATCGTATATTAAATTAGAAATTCCACCTTCTCAAGTAGAAGGATGCTCAAAATGTAAATACTTACTCAGCATAATGTTTTTCAGCCGATGCGTCATACTTTGTGTCTCCAAGACCAAGCTCATGACTAACAATAGGAGTTTCAGGACCATTAAAACCGGGATCATTATTTTCATCTCTATTTAAAAAGTCTTCATCCGTTTCATAATCATGTAGCCTTAAGCTCCTCGAAGCTTGCAATCTTTCAGCCACCGCGGCTTCAAAACTCTGGACTTTTTGAAAAAGTTCTGATTTTGGTACCAAGTTCTGTACACTAGGACGATGTAAATACTCCATATATTTTGATATGAGATGCGCAACCCCTACCGCCTTGTCTAATTCCTTGATTCGGATATCTCGATCAATTTCTTTAATGATTCCTTTGTTGTAGTTATTATCTTCTTCCTCTATTGTTCGGTTCCTATAAGATTAATTTTACGAGTCTGTATGCAGGAAATTCTACAAAGAACATTAAAGTTTACAATGTATAACCATTACCATCTTTGCTGAATAAATTTCTGCAAGAAAAGAATCTCCATCTGGTTTTCATAGAAATGGTGAGCACTGAAATCGTCGGAGAACTTGTCAAAACATAAGCTGTGCACAAGGTCTACGATTTTCCAGTTAAATTCCACGAATATATCTAACTTGGAAGTGTCGAATATAAGCCAAGCGGGTGGTAAGGGGGCTGGGATCTTAGCCGACTTTGTCCCATTAGGAAAGGTTACGATTACACTTTCGAGCTAAAAAAAAGTTTTGGAAGTTGCTTTAGTTAGATTATATCATTCCTTGCAAGAGAAAATTCTCGTATCCTTGCTTGCTTACCTCAAATGGACAGGAACCGTTTGCATAAAATAATTCTGGATCTTGTCCCCACGTCTTCATATTAGCAGAGCAGTTCCCCAAAACATTCAGCGTTCTTTGGAACTGGTCATCATTCAAGCGAAAATTGTTCATGTCCAATGACTCATAAAGGTAGAAAAATGCTTCAAATGCATCTTGAACCATGGTCTTTGGGACAAGTGCATTTGGCACGGCTTTTAGAAATATCTCAATGGATTTCTTTAACAAAATGAATCGCTGCGTTTTTGGTTCTTTAGTCGCTTCCGGAACTCTTTGTTTCCGAAGCAATGTAAACATTCTGAGCTTTCGGTGCTGTTCGTCCAGCGAATCCTCTGCCAGCTCTTCCAACGCGTAGGACAGCGACTCGGTAGCGTTAGAAGGGGCCTGCCTTTTAAACCTAAAATTTGAATCTTCATTCTTATCATATGATGTTTTGGGTGCAGATCCTTCTGATCTTTTGAATCTGATAAGATTTTTGGGAATCTTTCTGCCGGAACTTTTGTGGGAGACAGGTAACACCTTGGTTGATTGTCCCTGGTTGGGGCAGTCGTTTCCTGTAATTTCCCCGAACATCTTAATAAGTTTCTGACAAAAATATTTGTCATGCATAATTTCTGTATCTTTACCTCTGTTAACAGAGTCAATGTCAATCATTTCCGTTACAATGGATCCTTCTCGACACGGAGATGTGATGACCCCAGGGCTGTTTCCTTGTCGGACTTGGAAACAGCAGTAACTTTCTTTTTTGGAGAATTGAGCTGGGAAATAATTTAATTTTAATTTCTAACTACGAATTTTTTAATATAAAAAGCTTACAGTATTCATAAACGGAAATCCTCAGAGTCTGAGGTCTATCTGGTTTCCAGCCGTTATAGCAGATGTCAACGTCCCCAAACTTTCCAATTTTAAATCTAGCTTCCTTAGGTAGCACTTGAACATTGACGATTTCTACTGTGGATGAGTTTACAAAAGCTGGAGGTTCCGGAACGTTAGAAAGTAGCATTAGATCAAATTTTCTCCATTTTTGGAAACTATCCCCAGAAAATTCCTGTAGCGTTATCACAGGCCTGAAAGGCTTATTTGCTTTTGTTAATGGTAGAATTGCTCTGATAGGTTTCAGTCCTGGATTTCCAATCTCTGGAGATACCCCGCATTGGTAGTTTTTTCTCCATTCTAAGGTATCCGTAGCTATTAGTCCATCATCGTCTGTACAGCAGTCTCTAACTATTGCAAATCTATAGAAGCATTGAAATTTAATTATTTATCTAATATTATCAGGTTTATGACACGTTAAGCGTCCTTAATTTTTCCCTCACAAACTCACATGCCATTGTAACAAAGACAAGTCTCGTTCACCGCTTGGGGAAAGAAAATCCCCCCAGGACATTCCTGAGTAGTAATCTCGTAAAGATGACCGTCGGAGCTTAAACTTATTCCTCCTGGTGAAAATAAACCATTTTTGGAAGCCTGGATTACGTTGGGGACAAAGACTAAAATAAAAACTACTAAAATCTGCATTTCTCTAGAAAAACCGTTATTCAAAAGTTGAATGTTTTATTGCAAAGAAATGATCCGCCTTGTTGATACCTCAACATAGACTAAAACTATGCCACAAGCATGCATGAATTGTGTTATTAATTTGCAAATCCATTTCTCCATGAACTTTCGATTTTAAATACGGTAGCGACTATAACAATTACAACAATTAGCAATTCGAACTCAACATTCATCATACTATACAGTAGGTTGTGTATAATTTCCCTATTAATTGACCTAATTCGTAATATAAGCGAAAGTTTGTTACTGTAAAGGATTTAGGAAGCTAATAGCCTAGTACAATTTGGCAAAACAAAAGCTGTAACTCTTCAGTTTCTATCAAAACATTAAACAACATGAATAAAAATGATTTACAGAGATTTACATGGATTTAGATTCTAGATTCGTTTCCGGACGGTTCTCGACGTATTTTACAATTTCAGGAATGGAAAATACAGCATCCTTGAGTTTTTTCAACGCCGAGTATTCGGCCAGAAAGTCACGGTCGACAGTTTCTTCTAAGATTTCCAGTAAATTGGCCAAGAACAGGTCAGCCCAGGTGCAAGCATCACCAACGATCCAGGAACCACCGTTTTTAATCGTATTTTCCTCAGCACTTTTATTCAATTTTGGCAAGACGTCGAGGAACGTTGTTGCTTTCAGATGATTTTTTACCTCCACTTTTTTCGACTCATCTCTTTCCTCAAAGAATATCTTCCAAGCTACAATAATAATTATTATAATACAACAAATACAGCTTCTGAGAGTTTAAGTTACTAACATAAAAGGCTAATAGATAGATGAAGAACTTAAGAAAATCTAACCGGCCAGTAGATCTTGGCATATTTCCACGTATTCGTCACAAAGGGCAGATTGAATCTCACCAGTCCCGATGAGGTGGAACCTTCTTCCGAGAAATCGTCCAATGGCTGTTGACGAGTAGATTGGAATGTCTCCGAGTTCTAGAACTGGAAGCTTTCCCCATTTCATGCCTTGGTTATTAAGCAAACGATTATCAGTAAAACTATTTAAAACCTGCTTTTAAACACCCAAAAACGTAACACAACTAAATTCAAGTATAAATATTCAAGATTTCAAAATGATCAAAAATTTAAAGGATTATCAAACATAAATCTACAAAGATTTTAAGGCATTAATTTTTTTAATTAATTTCAAAATAATAATTCGATTACTTTCTTTCACTTCCATCCAATTGTCCTTATCCAATCGATTATCCTCAAAAGAGACTCCGGCGACATGGAACAGAAACCTAATAGGTTCAGCCTCGATCCTTTCATTAAAAGAAGTCAGTTTGTAGCTGGTCTCCTCACTGCAAATAATATAAATAAATAGGACTTCTAAAAACCAGTGATATTTTTTTTAATATTAATAAAAACCCAACAAATTCTGCAAATGTATGTATTCACCGTGATTCACGATATAAATGCGATGTACCTAACACAAGAATTTTCAAATTCGAAAAAGGATATGTTTGGGGGTGCATTTTTAACTGTTAACAGTTCCTGTTCCTGTTGGAACTGCTTATCGCTGTTTAATGAAATTCTGCATATGTTTAAGTCAGTAATGACGTACCCCTTTCCATTGTCTTTCTCCGGAGACTCCTCATCCTGTTTTTCCATCTCTACAACTGCAACTCCAGATTTAGTACCACCACAACAATAAGATTGAAACATGACTCATGACCATAAAAGGATGAATTAGATGACTGATTTATAAAATTGCAAGTTTGAAATTCTCAATGGAGGAGAAAGTAAAATATTCCATTCAGAAGTCTCCGAAAGTCTTCAGAGAACTGTCCTCCACTGTCCAAAAGTTGCAAGATTTTTTATCACAATGAATGCAAAATGAGATGACATGACTCTGGGTTTAAAATGAAGGAACTATCTAATTTGATATCCCTTCCATCCATTTCAGTTGATTGATTTTATCGATCCAACTAATCTTAAGCTTTGGTCTTCCCTTCTAGTTCTAGTGCTCACAAAAGTACCTAAGCTCTTTCTAATGGTCAGAATAAATAACAGAAAGTTGTAACTACTTGTAACACGCTTATCAAGAATGGCTCGAGTCTAATGACTCCATACCTGATAGGAAATGAAATGGATGAATTGATTATACTCTGGTTGGCCAACAGGGCATTGGCATTGCTACTTTACTCCCTTCTTGAGTTTATCAGTCGACAAAGACATTCCCCTCCGTTTATTCGATCTGAGTTTTTTAGTGGCATTTCAAGCTTTTCTTATAAGTTATAATGAAAAATTGGATTAAATTAGAGTTAACAAGATATAACTTTTGCTACTTGAGAACATCATAGCTCGCCTGTTTTTTGTGTTTTCCCTTAATTGCTTATTGCATGCATATTATATGAATACATTTGAATTTAAAAGTAACTGCAAACCTGAAGGTGCTCTAGGGGAAAGGGATGATGACTATGGAATGTGACGATCGATAAATTATTAATTATTCTATGACTATCTGTTTATTATAAATGCATTTCATTTCTTCCCTATATGTTTAGATCCTAGAATTAAATATTTATTTGTCTTTTAGTCCGCTTTCAGTCTATAATATGATAATTATTTCTATTTTTCCGTTTTGTCTGCCATTTCTTAACTAAGTTAGTAGGATGGCCTTTTTATTTGCCAGTAAAAATTAAAAAAACCCTTCTATCGAAAATACAACATCGAACAAATACGTTCATCCACGTCTGTCTCGCTTCGGTTTTTTTTCTGGAAAATGACAGGGATTTACAGTAAAGAAGCAGGTCCTTGAGAAACTTGAGATGAAGCGTAGAGAGGTGTGGTTCATTGTTCTATAAATGACGGTTTTACAATTTTTTCCAAACACGAATAAATCCAACGATCTCGGTACGGGAAACTCAGAGACTGCAGTTTCGCATGGGCCGGACGGATACACCTTAGACATCTATCTTCGGCTTACCAACTAACTTTCATAGCCACCAATAATGCCACCATAATTTTGTGTAATTCAAGAATCAAGAGTCACACGCTGATGAATTTAGCTTATCTTTTTATACTCTGACAACTTGGTAAGTGATAACTACATTCCATATCATAATCCTTTGATACGATGATATAATACAAACACTCAACATTGCAAACTATTATCTTTAACAGTATCTATCTATATTACTCTTTACTCTGGGAACACGTATTACCACTTTGCATTTTGCTTTTATTATTAGAATTGTTAGATATACTGACCAAATGACAATCCCGAGATAGCACAAGGACACGGTACACATATGAATAAAGTATAAATGTAGGCATAAGAATCGAGCAGACGTTCCTTTCTGGTCATATTCCTTGCTTGAAATTGTACCGTCGTCGGTTGAGTTGAACTGAAGCTGAACCGTAAATAAATTATATATTAACTCTTTTAGACGTTACTTCCGATCATCCAGATTATAAATCGCTATGGGTAAGACACAGCTTGAATGGGTCGCATCCAGTGGGGGAAAACACCCTGAGGATTCTATCCGAGCCGGAATCGATGGGGGGGAAAAGGTTTACGTCGCTCGCGCTCATCATGAAGGGGTTTGAGTTTGATATCTTATTACCTCCACCCGAATGTTTATTATTATTAATAAAAATAATTGATCTATAGGTTACAATTCCAGGGAAGCTTCATAACACCCATAGGTAATAATGGGGGCCACCGGGTTTTGGACTTAATTAGAAAAATTCCATGATATGATGTTGCCATATGAAGTTGCCACATATATCAAAAAAAAATTATAAGTTTTTCAATTGTTGCCACAATGTTAATTATTAATTAATTATTTATTTATTTACTCAATCACAGTCACGTTTACATACCGTTTAATATGGTTGAGGTGAATTTAAATATACCTTTTGAGTACATTGAACATTGATGAGAAAGTTAACATTTTGAATCATATTGTTATTAGGTGCCGGTTGAAGACTACGAGGTCCTTACAGGCCCCCCAGCGTGTTTAAGTTGGATCGAAAGCTCCAATGGTGACGTGCCACCTAACGCAGTGGAAGGAGGTCAGGATGGTGGCGAGACTATTTACATTGGTCGGGCTATCCATAATGGAACTGTCACGGTAATCTTGTTGATGATATGGATAATTTTTTTGTGCGGGGTGAACATAAAGAATCTAATCCATGTTAATTTCAGGTTGGAAAGATACATCCAAGTCATGGTTGCTGTTATGTGGCATATGGTTAGTTGTGTTTATCGACAGTTATTTTTAAATACGTAAAGCACTATTTCTGATTCAATCACCGGGAAGCAACTGTAGTGATTTATGAGAAGCAATTCTTTGATGGCTTAAATCGATTACGATGTCTTTAATAATAATACCTTTAATTTTTTTTTAATTTTTACAGGCGGCGAAGAACTTAACTTCAAGGAGTATGAGATTCTTGTGAAGAACAAGTTAGGACAATTTATGGGAGTGTAGAAATATAATTATGCTGTAAAAAAGATGCCATTGTTTCTTGGAAATAAATGATATCTCATGAAAATTTGCGGTTGCATCTATTTTTAAAAGAATGTCAACCCGAAACGCTTATGACATTGTCTTTTAATGTTATTTTAAATATATGACATGATATCGCAGATAGAATTGAAAGATATTTCGAAACTTATTAAGTAAAATCAGTAAGCAGTTAGTTCGCAATTTTTATAATAATTCAAATAATGTAGAAAGATTTATTTAAACTATAAAAATTCTCGATTTTCGGAATACGTGAATGGTCCTTGGAGGCCATATTATCTCCGGCCACTATAAAGTCCGAACTCAAGCATCAGTAATGAATGACTAACGATGCATGCATGGATGAATTGTCAAACTAATCTCTGAGCTTTTAAAATTATCTTTTAAACCTATTATTAAGTTAGTAGATTATATAGTTCTATGAAAATGATCAACTTTTTCAGCCTTTGCCTGAAGGTATTTGGAACGTTCAGTGTCGGTAAAACAATGACGTAATACGTTATCAATCACTGATTCATAATTCTGGCTCTGGCCACCTGGCCCAACTCGCATGTGATTATGAATAGATAAGATAATTCCAGATGAAATTGCTCTTCCATATATGAATCACATATAGTTCTGAAATTAAGAGTTTGACAGCTTTCAACACTTTCCGTAACAGTGTATAATACAATGTATAGAGTATTATAGAGTATAATAAATAAAGTACTGACTAATTGTAAGTGTACCTCAGTAAAGCACTGCTCATACAGCAGAAACTCCCGTTCAACTTGACATCCTTTCCATAGCATAATTAAAGTTCTGAATTGGTGGAATTCGTCAAATCTTGTCAAATTCAATCGAAAATAGTCTCAAGCTTATATTCAAGTTCTAAAGGTGATATCCTCTACATAAAATTGTAGAAATGTGGCTAACTAACTATGTCTGTCGAGATCTATAGACCCATACTTCCCGACCTCGCAGGTCAAATCTGAATAGCTTATTCGAAGCCCCTCAAATACTTAGAGATCCATAAGGAAAATTTTTTGAATCGGTGACCTTTTGAGTTGTCCAGAGGTCACGAGGTCAAAAAATTTCAAAATGTGCATTACCAACAGTGGCTTGAAAAATGAACCAAGAAATATATACAACTTTGGCTATTTTGAAATTTTGACCTGTGACCTCAAAATTGGTCAAAAAAATACTTTACTGCCCCACCACCACCAACTTTTCCACTTCTTCAGCTGACCAGCAACACTTAATATTTTTGGCGGCAAACTCTCACCAAGGTTAAATTTGAATCCTCCATAAGTTATTAAACTGACCCATAACTGACCCTACAATTTCAGTGGGACTAAGGAACTGATAAACTAGCGCGGGGAGTAGAAAATCAGATTTAAAAGGGCCAGCGGGGGTGACCTAAAACTGAAAAAGGTTGATTGGAGCAGTGAGACTAAGCGAGAATTGATGTAGTACCACTTACCAGTTACCACCGTTATCACGTTTGATCTTAAGGGTTACTTAATAAAATTGGTTCTAACGCGCTTGCCAAATGAATTAAATTTTAATAAAGTAGTGGCCCGTACACGGGCCTATTATATACTAGTAAAGATATAAAATGGTTCTAAGATGAGAAAGTTTCATTCCAAAATTTCCAAATTCTATATTCTACTCATAGGGAATAAGGGAATCGTCGTGTGTGTTTCAGAGTAACATGTCTCGATCTGGATGGATAAATCAGCCAAGAGGAATACAGTGGATTCCTATGAGGAACGGTGCAAATCCGCCATTCGGACTTCTAGCGGGTATTGATTCAGGCCGGGAGCTGTTTGTAGCAAGAGCTTATCACAATGGAGGCATGATTCCAGGAAAACTTCATCAGGGTTATTATTTTTTGAAAACAAAGAATATATAGACAGTACCCTGTCTCACTCTTCTCGACAGGGTACTGTCTAAAGAATATATATCATAAAAAAGGAAAAATTTGATGAAAAATGAAAGATTTAAAGTGAGAAATTTGAAATTTTAACATTGAAACTTTTTAAATATGAAATATGTAAAACTCGCGTGATCTGCGCTAGACAAACTTGACCTAAATCCACTCCAATACCCACAAGCAATATATGGTTCTTTTTTTCAAGTTTTTCATTTTTCAAACTTTCATTTCCCATGAAATTTCAGACTATTTTTAATTTTTCAATGAAAAATTAGGGCACAGCTCCGCTTACATTGCTTATGGAGGATTGGAAATTCCGAAGAACGAGTATGAGGTTAGTATTCTAAATCTAAGACTACCATTCGATTCAATCTTATTAACCTTCATTTACACATTTACAGGTCTTGGTGGCTCCGGCAGCAAGTCTGAGTTGGGTTGATGCAAACGGCTCGAATATACCACCCCATGCAGTGATCGGTGGTACATTATACTTTAATTACTTTACTAGAAACAAAACCATGTCCAAATTTAAAATTTAAATGTTGACAGGTCAGGACCCTAATGGGGAACATTATTTCATAGGCAGAGTATGGTTGAACGGTACTATTACCGTCGGCAAAGTTCAAAGATCACACGGATCTTGTTATGTTCCTTATGGTATGCTAATTAATGTAAAACCAATTTCGATATCAGCCTCTATCAATTATTGTGTAGATTTAATACGTTATGCACCAATTTTTAGACGGAAAAGAGCACGCACATTCAACATTCGAAATACTGGTAAAGAATGCACTCGGTCGTGCCCTCAATGTTTGAGAACGAGGAATTAATACGAACCTATTGTTTTGACTTTTAAAATTAAAAATTGAATTAAATTGACACTGCATAAAGTCAACTGATTGTCTAAGCTATTATTAAACCATAAATAGTAAGTAATCTTTATTTTACTCGGAGTTACATCAGTTACATGTAACAGCTATTCTAAGTAACGGAAGCAGTTTAACAAACACTCAAAAATATCACATTATAAGCTACAATTACGAATCAAGCTTAGGCGCATTGGGAAAGTTACAGCTTTAAAATATTCAAAATTCAATCACTTCTATTTCATACATCAAATATCAATTACAGAGCATGAAGTTATAAGGAATATCATTATTTAATGACGATGAACTGATTAATCAACAAGTTATTATTTATTAAAAAAATAATATTACTGAACTGTTTCCACTCGAATGCATGGAATCTGCTTTTAAGTTTACTAATTCTGACCTATGATAGAAAATTGATTGTCATTGCTCGTGCATTTCATTTTTAGGATAAAAGTCGCTCCTAATTTTCTAACCTTTTAGCACTTGTCATTCCTGTCAATCATATAAATATGATATCCCAAGAGGTTACTCAGATCATACGCTGTTTTAACTATTTATTATTTAATCGTATGCTATTGAACATACAAGAGATTCTGTTACTACTTGCGAACAATACGACTAATCCCACACCCAGGCCTAAAATCCACTTGTAGCTCGAAGTTGAATTGGCATTATCCCATTTAGATTTGACCTTATTAATGCTTAATATCTTGACTTCATCTCCCAACTTGAACTCAGCGTTTCCTTCGATAGTCTGGAGATATTGTATCAGCTCCACTACTTCCTTTTTCAAGCCTTCGTTCCCTTTGTCCATTTCTTTGCATAGAGAAATCAGATCTTGCATCTTACTTCTTTCCTTGCCTAGCTGAAGGCACTGGGGATCTTTTTGGATTCGGTTCCTCATGGACAATAACGTTTTGGACATGTACTGAAGATGCATCTTTAAATTGTTCACCATACAGACTGCCTCCGCAGCTGTAATTTTCTTGTTCACAGCAACCGCTTTAATAGAAGACGCCTGCCATTCCTGGTTATGAATTTCCCGAATAGAATCGACGAGTTTCTTTCGAACGCCCAATTCGGCAATCCCTATCTCCTTGAGCTGCTCCTCATCAAGTTCGAGGAATTGTAAGAATGTAATTCGATGTTTCCGAAAGTTTTCAATGTATTTTTGAGCATTAAAAGATCCAAGCAGTATCTCGAGCTGTGAATCTTCTCTTACGGTGACACCGTCTGCAACTGGTGTTTGTAATCTTCTCATTGCAGCATTTTCGTCCATCTCTTGCATCAAAGAGGGATTCAGCCCAGGTTTCCATTTCGTATCTCTAACAATATGAAGCAGCTCAGCCAATTTGTAGCACCCTTTGTCATTTGCCGATTCTGCAGCAGTCCATCCGTTGTCATCAACTATGTTCACGTCAGCCCCTTTCTCCAACAGAATTCGACAGATTTTTCCTTCACCTATTTCAGCTGAGTAGAAGAGACATGTTCGGCCGATTGAGTCAATCAAATTAGCGTCGGCATTGCAATAGTTTAATAAGTACTGAATGATAGTTATTCTCCTTCTCTTGACTGCCATTCCTAAAGCTGATATCCCGTGCATGTCTTGAAAATTCACATCAGCCTTAGCATCAACTAGAAGTTTTACACAATGAAGTACGTCCTCCTCTTCTCGTCTAACTGAACAGGAAACTGCTGCCATCAAAGCTGTGATTTTTGAGTTGTGATGATAAAGGTTAACATTTGCATTTTTGGATATAAGAAACTCCAAAATGTGAGAATGACCACGAGCTGCAGCTGTCATGAGAGGATTAAACTCATCAGAAAAGAAAGCGTCCACCACCTCTAAAGTACCATTTTCTAAAGAGCGTTTCAGCTTTTCCAGATTTCCACGAACGCAGAAAAGTTTGATTTCTTCTGCTGGCGTTCGACCCCAATTTTCTACCGGAGGACCTCGATTACTTGCATTTTCTGTATGTTCGACACTCCAATCATCGTCCGCAATATAGGTTTCATTACCAGCATCATTATTTCCATTTACATAAGGAGTATACGTGTTTTGTTTTCTCTTTAGCCTTGAAAACCCAGGCATGTCATAAATGTCATCTTCACTACTTCCCTCTTCGTCACTCTCCCCGGCAGGTCGGACTACACAGGGCGTTTTAGTCTTAAAAACAGACATTCCACTGAATAAATATACTCTGAAATAACAAAGATCAAATATTTAATTTTCAATCGCTTCATAACTTCTCATTACACTATGAATGCTCTTTACATGTTTATATCTATCAAAAATTAAATTCCATATTCAGTCGATAGTACCCTTCGTAAACCTATCTAACCTAGGTCTGTATGACTACAGTTAAGTTTTACTAACGTCCAGCGGTCTACTGATCTATGTATTAAAATTTGATCTAAATAAATGGTCTACACGGTACACGTAAAATTCTATCTATGGTGTATGCTTAAGAGGTGAAACTCGCTTCAACATCAATGACTTATAAATTCATTTACTAAGTGAACCCAACTTACAAGTCAAGAAGTACCCAAGAAAACACGTAAAAAGACAATCAATGCTTCAATTGCAATTGTTTCAGAAAGATTTTTAAATAATTAAAATATGTATGAATTTAAATTCCATTCCAGAACAATAACTAATGTAAATTTGAGATTAATGGTAATCCTTTACCCGTCAGTATTCAGTTTCAGTCATCAGTAGAGTAACACCGAACTTTCGAGTTCCAATACTTTCAATATAAATAGTTTACTATTCAATTCGAGATCTGCAAAGCAAAACAACAAAAATTAACTAAGATTTTACATCTAGTAAATCTGGTTTGATTTAAAGTTTAAATATATTAAATAATTTCAATCGAAACGATTAACATTCAGTTTAAAATTATGCTCTTACCTAATATTTAGAACGATTAAGGGAATCCAGATTCGAATAGTATTTAACAATTTCAAAGCAACTTACATGGGGTCAAGCCAAATAAAACCAGAGCGGCATTTACTCGTTTCTCATGGTTTTATTACGAAAAAATGTTCCCACTTTTTCTTGAACACATCTCAAATCTATGAGTTACATTGGGGCAATGCAACGGCATTCCATCGGCAATTAAAAATATACTATAGAGCGGCTTTAGACGGGCGAATAATGGTTCGCCCTACCAGCAATTTCAATAAGGTTCTATTGTATGCAGACATTCCATACACCCCTAAACTGGAAGTGAACTCTCAATCCCCATATACAGCCTAAG
>JAQFYM010002360.1:0-24182 GCA_034694785.1 Agrenia bidenticulata | reverse complement strand
GGTACTCCCACCGATTTTCATAAATTGGCTTAGAAGCTTGAAATTTTTTATAAACCTGGCTCGGGCTATATGAAGTTTTCCTAATAAGACGGTGGTCAGTTCAAAATTCAATCTTAATTGGCATTGGAGGTGGCATTAAAGAGTGCAGAGGATTTCCCTTTGTTGTATTTCGATTTTGACGTGTAGATGTAAAGATGTAATATCATGTATGATGTAATTGATGTAATCGTATCCGTCTCAAACATTCGGAGAAATCATGGCTTCATTCATTCATGTAGGATTTTACTATTTTAGTGAGATTTAATTTGAAACGACCTCAGATATCCGATTTTTTTATAGATTGCATACTGCAAAAAGAGATTCAATCAAATTTTGTATAGGGTTCTAAATACTGTTCTTGAGACCCCGAGTGCTGAAGTTGAATCTGAAAACAGGGAAAATAAGTTTTATTTTGTGCTGTCTCTTTCTGAAGATCTGACGTGTACTTTGCAGTTGGACAGTTCGTCACCGGAATAACTTCAAGACGTTCCACTAGTGTGCCTATATAGCAATATAGCGGTACTAGGATAGGAGCTTGACTTGACGTGCAAGGAAAGAGTTATCTTGAATAATCTCGGAAGGCAATTCAGTAAGTTGGGTTTAGTAGTTGAGCTACGGAGATGGATATGAAGTTGAATTTGGATCAACTTCGGAATCACAATTTCGATGTGAATACATGGATAAGTCACACATTTTCGGATTTGCATGAGGATGCGGATTTGGAAGTAAGTTGGTGGGAAGATGGTTGGGATTTGGAATATTTTTTATGTCATTTTGAGACTGGATTTTTTGAAAATCTTAGGCAATGATAAGCAATGTATCGAAGCAGATTCAAAATGAAATACAGAAGACCACTTCCAGTATCGATGGGTTTAGTCAACAGGTAATTCAATTTCGAACAATGAATACATATTAGATTAGATAGTAGTTTGAGGTTGAATGGTGGCTGGGGAGTACTCATATAATCTTAAAGTAGCTTATCCCGACCGTATGGTTACCGAGCCCAACAGTTCATCGAAACCATATTGTTACCGAGTACGACCTCCAGCCTGAGTAAAGGTAATTTGATGATTTTAGAGGGGGGCTTGATAACTCAACGGTCAGAAGGCATATTAGTAGATAAGTACAAATAGTTCGGTATTCGGAAACTAATGGAGCCGGGCAAGATGTTAATTGTCCAGGTATTAAAATGGTATTTGTTTATTGTTTTAGATGGTGGTTCAAGTACCGAGAGTTGCAAGAGATTTCGAACAGACTCATAAAGAAGTAAATAATCTACAACTGGAGATCAGCACGGGGTTTAATGATGCGGAGAATGTGCGTAGATTAATTTAGCCATTTTCTTGTATAATTAATAGTTCAGCACTTGATGGGTTAATTGTTTGAAATAGGTCCAAAAGAAAACCACGGTGTCAATGACTTCCCTTGAACGCTTGGATAACATCAAAACTAATCTTGTCGCAACTTCTGCAGCTCTACAAGAAGCTGACAAGTGGACGTCTTTGGCAAAGCAGATTGAACAGGTTAATTCACATCAATGATATAAATATTTGTATTTTGATTTACCGTTTTAAATCTTATTTTTGATTTTTAAACAGCTTTTGGATTCAGGGGATGTGCACAGTTCTTATGAATGTATTCTTGGAATGGAGAAAAGTCTGTCAGTGTTGGACCAGTCTCCCGCAGAAGACAGGCGACTTATCTTAGAAGAAATGAAGAATAGACTTGAAGCACTAGCCACTAAGCACCTTATCCAAGCATTTGACACCAACGATTTGGGTAAAAATTTATAAAAGAGTGTCTCTATACTAAAATTCAATCTAAATGACTACATATATAATTTTCTCTAACGTTTAGAAAATGCTAGGAGATTTTACATCATGTTCTCAAACTTGGAACGAACATCCCAATACATTAAATATTTTGAGAATTCGGAGAAAATCAAACTTTCTCAAGAATGGAGAAACCATGTAGAGCTGCTAAGTTTCAAAGATGCCGTAGTCAAGTTCTTTGATGATCTTGTTGACCACCTCCATCTAAAGGTTAGGAGTTAGTTTATCGTTCATTTGAATGCTTAAGAAGTTTTAACCTAAAGTAAGTTTTGATTTAGGTTCAGTGGTGCAAGACAGTATTTGCAGAGCCTAATGACACTCGAGCTTTGAATGTTTTGATTGGTCTTTACAACGAGACTTTGAGAACACTCGAGCCATCTTTTCAGTTCTGTTTTGATTTAGAAATTAAAAAGTTACCATTCCTCGATGTTCTGATCCACTTTAATCAGACGGCTAATCGATTTGCTGAGAATTTCCGGCAGTTTATAGAAGCCAGTTGTAAGTATTATGTTGACTTACTCATTCAACAACTCTTAGTTAATTTCTACTTAAGTGTGTATTTCTTCAAGGCAATGGAAAACCAGATTCTGGAAAGTTACTAGCTCTGCTGAAAGTGCTTTTTTCGCCATTCATTCCGCAATATAATAAATATGCTAAGTATCACGAAAACCAAATTGTTACCCGAATCCAAGCCGCGGTTGCAGTCGCATCTGCAGGCACAGGAAATAATGAAGTAGCTACCATACTTCAGGAGCGAATTGACTGCGCGAAAAGACTATTGCCAGAAATTATACTTAGCATAAAGGAAGGAGAAGAAAAAATTGCAGTGTTCAACATGGGCTATGGATATTTCCATTTTGGCAAAGGAATAAATGTGAGAAGCATCTATTGAAAATTATCATTTCGGTTTGTAATTGTTATTTATTTATTTTCTATTGTATAGGGAGGTCTCGAAAAGTTTGGAGACTGGTATCAAGAAGTTTACAGAGTTCTTGAAAAATTGATTAATAATCCAGAACGTCAGAGAAGCATGCTTGAGAACTCACTATCTTTTGCCGAGATATGTGGTACGACAAATAAATGTTAACGACAAGCTGTAACAATTTTTTTTCTTAACGCAAGTTCCTTGATAATTTTTAGGAGATATTCTGGTCCAAGTGGTAAAATTGGATCAATCCATGACTGCGAATTGTCAGAAGGTCCTTTCGAAATTAAATGCATCTCAGCAAAATGAATGGGAACGCTACTCTGAGATTTACATGGATAATCAGCTCCAGTTAGAAATATCCCAATTCTTTCAAAGAAAAGAGACGTTGCTGGGAAAAGGAATAAGTCAGCTTAGAAAGCTCTGTCAGGATGCGACGCAATTAGTTCTTCGTGTCACTGCCGAACCTGTAGAAACCCAATTAAAGAAGAACTTCATACTTGTTGATTCGAGTTTAAAAGAAGCTATTCCAAGTGAATATATCACTCAGGTATATTAAGTTCAAAGTTATACCAATATATTGTTTTAGAAATAGTATGAAAATACCTATTTAAATAATCATCAGTGAATCATGGTTTTAACTATCGCTTGTTTGGTCAATTATAAAATAAATTAGATTGGAGAGTACTTGATGCTACTGCCCCAAAATTTGGACCCTTTTATCACCTCTGAGACCTCCTCCTTATCGTATACTTTTGATCAAACAGTGGAAGAGTAAGTGGATTTTTCACCCAATACAGATAGAGTAGAGTAACAGTTTTCTTTTATTGAGATAAATGATTTTTTACAGCAATGATAATCGCTCACCCGTGGATTATATTTTATCCAATTTGAGCACAACTATCTGCAAAGCTTATACTGAACGTATATTGAAAATCACCTACTTATCAGATAGTCAAGCAAGCCAGCTCGCCCAAGACATTGGTATTAAATGGGATTACTTATTTGTATTTTCCATACAATGTAAACTGATCTAAATTTTAGTTAACTGAAAATGTTTTTTTTAGATTACCTTGCTAGTGTTTTAGAAGATCTTGGAGTAAGATTGACACCCGAGTTGGCCGACATCTCTATGTTAATGAAAAATTATTCTTCTTTAAACGAGTCTAGTAGTTTTGATAAACTTTCATCTCGCATACTTAGTGCAGTTAAAAGGATGAAAACAAAGCCTTCCTAACTAAATTGTCTATATTGTAATTTAAATATACGGATGCATATGGTACATATGTAAATGCATTTCGGAAGTCAAGAAATATTCAGAAGAAACTCGGTGACAAGGTCATCAAGCATAAACTTTGTTATCTACCTTAATCTTAAATAATGTAGGTGCTGCGATTGATTCCGTTCGGATTTTCGTCAGAGCTGGTACATACCGGTTATTACGGAAACCTGGAGTACAATAAATTTTACTACATTCTAACTGTGGACTGTACTGGAATGGGCAACACTAAAGTTGATATGAATTATATTTGTGAGGATATTAGTGTAATACATAATGGATAATTAATACCAGCAATAAAACTCAGCTTTATTTAAGTGGGTGCCGTGTGTCTCCTCATTATGTTCGACAGGATTTAAATAAATAAATAAAATTTCTAGTGACTTTAGAGACGAAATGGATTTAGCAGCTAGAAATTGTAATTGCATTGATATAACACAGATTCTTAAATATTTGGGTCAAGGGCACAAGGTCGCTTTAAGAAGTTTTCATTCAAGTGAGTCCATTTCGTAGCGATCCATTTATGACCCAAAACGATGGGGCAAGCACCGTGGAGCATTCTCAAATCAATATTACCATTTCTGAGAGATGTATGCCTAGTATTAACAGAATTAATTAATACCTTTTATCGACAGTTATTTTTCAAAAGTGCATGCAAAAATTCATTAATAGCCTACCAGTAAACTGCAGATCCCTTGATAGGCTGTACTTGAGTTCCGAGAATAGGGAATGCAGTAAGTCCGCCTTTATGAACGTCATTAAGCTATTAAAAAACAAATTAAAGCAATAGATTTAAATCGTAAGAAATTTACGTAAACCAAATTCAAAAATAATAATTTACATAGACGAGGAAAGTTGAAACTCTGTCTCCTTTCCATTTGATGATAGGATCATCCGTATTTCTTGTTCCCAGCGAGTCATAATGAGTGCTGACATGGGCTCCTATGAAGTATTCATTTCATTAGCACGAATCGTAGAATAAATAGGAAACAGTACTCGACTGACACCGACCACTGTAATAGGATAATAAAATAATAGTGTTCGTACCGAATGCATAAGACGCAATTTGTAACGCTTCGGATGCGTTCATCCCTCGAACTTTAAGGTCAAACAAGAGCTCAATACGCCTTGCTATTGGGGTCTCAGGAATGTGCTCGTCTTCTAGCCCTTCAATATCATACAAAAAATGTAATTAGGTCAACTAGAATATGAAAACTACGCAATTTATCCTATTTACTTTACAAATCATTAAGATTTAGAATATTTTAATGCAAATACTGCTTCAGTTTAGTTGTTTCTTGAACTCAAGGGTAATTAAAACACAAAATAAGGTCAATTATGGGCGTATTAAGAATGACATGAAAGTGGTCTGTTTTCCCCCTCTTCATACTTTGTACAGCAATCTGTCAAAGGTTGAAATAAATTAGTCTGATCTTATCGCGCATCAGCGCGGTCCGTCTGTCCGTCCTCATCCGAGGTAGACTCTAAAAATAACCACTTTTTGTAAGCCTGTCGGCCATCCGACGGGCAAACTAAATTATCAAAAATTAAAAACGCTTGGGGGGATCAGGGTTCAAATTCAGCCTCGCAAAACGTCAAGTGTTCCATTAAAATCCCTTGGGTTAACCTACTCGTTAAGTTACAAGCAGTTTGAGGAATTACGTACAGGCATAGATGGCCGTTCTTGGAGTGGCTCCCGGGGAATTTGGAGGGGGAGCACGCTGCAGCGTAGGCATCGCTGCTCGCCTCATATCCTTAATCCAAGCGTTATTCACAATGTCGTAGATTTGAACCAAATACGGTTCTTTGTTTAGAAGCTCCATTTTCAGTGGGAACAGGGTGAAGTAAGGATTCTTCTTTCTTTCGTACCAGCAATACAACTTGGACTTTTCCTCGGGACTCTGAAATTTGTTTTTTTTAAAGTTTAAATGAATTTTAATTACACCCAGGGGACATGTTTAAAAAGTTATTTCTCGTAGATGGATGAACAAGCATAAATTTGTTACCATATAATTTTCTCCATTACAAAGGGCGAGGAAATTGTAATGTCCAGACTCTCCACCATCGCTCCGATCTCCTCTGTACTTCTCCATGCTGACTTTCTTGAGGGAAGTGACATTGGAATCGAAGGACAGTCTGTCCGAGAACATGTAGAGATGCCCGTTAAACTTGTTTTTGTCAAAGTCCCTGTCATGCTACAGATAAGGTTATCCATTAGTACTAGCAGACTCATGGAAATATCAAAAGTACTGGGTAGTTTTATGGAAATGTTTTCATACCTTTTCGATGAGTCTCTTGTAGGTGTTAGCGAGACTGAAAGAACTGACGGAAGTGTCATTGTCTTGTTTTATTTTCGCTTCCGTAGTCTTTAGCCACTCTAAGGCTAGTGTGTAGTATTCGTTTCTGGCAGCGAATTCAGCGATTTTATAACATTGACTTGCAGTCAATCCCACATTGGTTTCTACATCTTGGACCTTTCCCCTGACCAACTGTAAGCATAGGTAATATTTTCAAATTATTCAAAACTTAAAATGGCTATAACTTAACTATCGTTTAACAATTACATCATTAGTATCCAAGTCGTAGACATAATGAAGTCTCAGTATAGCATCCAAAGCATCTGTGTGATCTCTGTCTCCTGGAAATCCATACTGCCCTCCTAGCTTGTTCACTCTTTCTACCAGTTCTGAAACACGAGTTCAAAAAAACAATAGAATTTCCAAATCAATTCTTGTAAACAAAAAGAATCAAACAATCTTTTTCTGTCCCCTAAAACTTTATGGGCAATTGAGACTTACTAGATTCAAGGTATTGATTCACATGTGCTCCAAACGCATCGAATTCATGAGAAAATCGACGAACCATTCGGTAAGACATTAAAGGGTTGGATGCCACTTGCGTTGCCCTTTGCCAAGCATCTGCTTCTGCTGGCATGTGGTCCGTGCCCCTAATACTACTTTCTTCGTAATCTTTGATGTACCTGAACAGTTTAAAAAGAGATTTTTGATAACACTTATAATCTATTAGCACTCAATACCCAGGAAAATATTAGACTTACGCCTCAGCAAGATTTAATCTCTCCTTCAGAGAGACGACATAATTTTTAATATCTTTGTACATCTCTTGCTCAGTCCTCGCAAGATAAGTCAAGTAAGTGGAGGACAAGGCGTAAGGCAAAGGTTGCTTAGGAGCCGGGGGACCATTGTCAGTCTTGTTTTCATCTTTCTCATCAATCTCTCCCTTCGGTCCCTGATTTCC
This sequence comes from Agrenia bidenticulata, assembly GCA_034694785.1. Taxonomy (NCBI): domain Eukaryota; kingdom Metazoa; phylum Arthropoda; class Collembola; order Entomobryomorpha; family Isotomidae; genus Agrenia; species Agrenia bidenticulata. Next base: position 16,849 of record JAQFYM010002360.1, on the reverse strand, counting down.
CCATTGACAATGACAAGGTAGGATTGCCACGATAGATAATAGCACCACACAACGACTAAAGTTATTGTTGACCATCTTGAGCACCATGTTAAATCAGGGTATCATAAAATTCAGCTCATTCATAAAATGAGCCAATAAATGTCATTTATCGCCTTGCACCAAGTGCAGGTGGGATCAGTCTTAGTAAAACTGGTAACTGTAAAGATACAAATCACAATGTTATTGGAAAGTCATAGTAGATGAAAAAAAAGCAATAAACATCTCGGCTTATTGGAGAGATAATTTGATATCCTTAGAATGACATTTATGGATTCTAAGTGCGAATAATTAGTATCTTCCATGCAAAATCGACAAGGTTATTCAAACAAATGACGTGAATCCATTCATGCAAGAATCCGTTTGGCCAGATTTGGGTATACCCTGTCACTTGTGTATTATATATAAATATTGTTAATTTGATGCTGATTTTAAAACTTTGAAAATTTTGATCGACTTATTTATTTGATTCGGGAAAAAATTGTGAAATACTTTGGTATGAAAAAGTACTTACACTAAAAATTAGACGACGACGATATGTTGAGTTAGTTACGTTCGTTGTACTTTGAGCTTTGTACAAAAAGGATTTTAAGCCCCATTGTCTGATAAAAATAAATGCAGTAAGTAGTACCGTTTGTCTGTTGCTTCTTCCTTGGTTCAAAGAAACTATTGTGGGAAAGATTTTATGCTCTGCTAAATATTATGAAAACTAAAGCAAACTTGTCTACTTGCTTCTCGCCCTTCACAATGCATTTTTACTTACGAAATACAATAGCAAGAAATGCAGTTTGAGATGTCAGTTTAACTAGGTTGTATTTTATAGTATGTGGAAAAGAGTTATATTTAATGATACAAGGCATGGTATACATTTTTAATAACATGAGAATGTGGAAAGAGGAAGTGCCATGTTTTATAAAAAGAATGAACGTTCATGTACAGTTGGTTTGAGGATAAAATTCTTGGTCTAATTGTAAATTAAATTCATATTCAATACATGAATTTAATTTATAATCAATTAAAATAATAAAAGTAGCAAATCAATTTTTTAGCAATAATTTACATATCATGTTTAAAGTTTTTATAGGGGGATGAAACCCCCCTCAGCTGTTAGGGAATGATTTTCAAAAAAATTTGAGATTTTTTTGGAATGCCCATGTATGTTTTTTTTGTCCATAACGGTTATGGATTCACAAAAGTGTGACAGACTCGGGGTATTTTTCGCTAATTAAAATTCTATTGAAATGGAAAGCCAGTTGCTAGAATTTTTTCAGAATCTCACCGAATTAAATACGATATAGTCTTCTGCTATATTTGACTGTTTACATCTCCATAGTCTGGAGTCTGGATAACATATGAAAATATCGTCTTACCTGTTCCAGAAAAAACTCCCACTTGCAGCGTAGTTTTGTAAACTGACAGAAAGTAAATAGTCACGACAAGAACAATCCCAATGAGAAACAACCTGTTGTTCTAAACCCACTTCGAATAAGTAAAATGTACAAAAATTATCCGTGAGCCAACATCTAACTCACCTCTCCGTCTCAAACTCCCAAAGTAATACAAAGTTTACGGCCTAGAAAGCCCAGCACAGATCTCTAAGGATATTGCTCTGTCCAACCTACCTAGCAAGTTAACCGAGAGAGGTTCATACAATCCTTCAAGTTGGAAACAGGTAGATTCTGAGTATGGTATTAAATGCAAAAAAATACCTGAGGCAAAATACTATACTGCAATCACCTCACATGCTGTACAAACAAAAAATAGTCTTCTCTCGTAAGTAAAAAACTAAAGGCTTAGCTTGGTCAGGTAGTTTTTAGAGTTTCTTACTAATCCCTACGTACCTTCAACCCTTCCCATCTTGATACAAGCAGACATACCATATTTGACGAAGATGCTGAATCCACTGGCTACGTGACTACTACTCTATATAGTGGCCAGGAGTAAATGCTGGAGCGAAAGATTTTCATTAAAACTGGTTTCCCATACCATAGAATAGGTAAAAGCAGTGATAATGACCCCATCCATGACCATGAAAAGGGTGTTAGACTTTGTGTACATGAAACCTTAATCATGAATGACTGAAGTTTTTGTAGTATTTAGTCTGAAATGTCATAGTTCAATGCATATATTTGTTCTCAATACTGCATACGATCCAGTGAGAAATTTTTATTTGTCCATTTGTTGTTCATTTTGATATGGTTTAACATTCAAACCAGGTCGGGGCAGCATTGTTCTATTTCCTTCGTTTATTAGCTTCAACTATTGTTTACATGTTTTACATAGTAAATGTTATATGATAGTACCAGAGCATTAAATACTATCTATTATTGAATGAGGCACTTCTAGTAATTATAAGTCACGCCTACTGTAAACTCGGCTTTGTTTGAATAATTGTCATCTCGCGTACTTTGTGTATAAAAGCCTGCAGGAATTTAGACAAGTCATGAATAGCAAGTACAACTGAATACCTAGCCTGCATGAATACAGATTGATGACAACTAATCCCAATGCGGGTTACATACCGTTTGTTACATTGCCTAATTAAAAGTAGCAGGAGTCTTGAGGCATTTCTGAACAAGGCCTGTTTTTTGTACATCGGGTACCCCGGAACTTCCAGCTTCAACAGGTCCGGAGCTTTCACCAAGTGTAGATTGACTTTTCCGTGAAGAATACCAAGGGAAATTTATACTCGTACTTCCTTTGTTGAAGTAGATCCAGACAGCGAGGGACGTGGCAATCAGAGCAAATGTGATCAGCCAGATGTAGATGAACCATTTAAAATGTTTGCTCACGACTTCTAAGAAACAAAATATGAGAAAGAATAGCAAGTAGAAGATGAGGGACATGAAAGTTGTCACGCCAAACATGATCAGGTACTCCATAAATCCCTTGTACTCCTCTGTAACGTTCACATTGTCAATAGTTTTCGAAAGGAGAAGGACGATCCCTGAGGCGATCCAAAAGTATGGAAAGATTGGACCGTATCTTCCCAAGTCTGAGATCCAATTCCCCATAGCCATGAAGACCCAAGGGAGCGAAGCCATTATGGATGCCCCCACCACTCCGATAAGCAGAGGGTATGGCATTCTGTAAATTGAGTTCTCCAGAAGCTCTAACAGCTCTAGGCCTATCATTTTGAATTGTTGATGCCGAAATTCAGCAATTATAATTCAGCAATTAATTGCAGAATAAAAACGCAGATGGAATAAACTATTTTATTAATCATTGAATGGGGTCAAGAAAGCTAACGTTGTCCTGGAATCATGATTCAAACGAAATTGAGGAAATTACCTTTCCGAACCTTGTAAATATCTTCATTGTTGTAAAAGTAATGTAGCTAGCCAAACCTATCTAACTAAATCTATACCCTGTGACCCGAGCAAATATCAGTCCACCACTCAGGAGCAGTAGAATAGCTCCACCGAAAACTGAGAGTGTGATGATACCCTCCGTTTGCTGGTACCAGTACTTTGTGGGTTTTTCTGTCGTTGGAGGTGAAGTTACTGTAGTTGTCCTTACTGTCGTGGTCGTAACCGTGGTCAGTTTAGGTGTAGTGGACCTTATAGGAGATGTTCTTGTGTTTGCAGTCGTTGCTAGAAAAAAATACACACTTTTCAGATAGAATTTCATGGTTTTGCTTCATCTGAAAAACTCGGAAAACGCTCTAATTAGATAAGAACAAGAAAGTAAATGTTTGTATTGGACAAAAGTTTACTGCCTCGGATAAGACCATTTTTACCCCTAGGCATTTACTTACTTGTTTCTATCTCCAGGGGTGTTGATTCGGTTATGACAGTTGCTCTGGGCGTGGTACTACTTGTTGTAGGCCTTAAAGTTGTAGTTGTCGTAGTGGTGGTGGAAACAGTTTGATTCACTAGCTCAGCACTTACAATCAACGGAATTACTTTCTGGAAAGAAATTATTAGTTTTTAGAACAGCATACTCACAGCTCGCATGTGTTTAGTAAAGTTTAATTGTTTTGTTTTGTTTAATTACCGCCATGTCAATATCTTCTTGTCTGCCTACCCGAGCTCTAATCGCAAAGTAATATTTCCCCCCGGTTCCAAAAATAAATTCTTCTTCCCGTGGAGTACCCGGAGGTCGGGGGTTGATGTATTTAGTATCCAATGGTTCAGCGTCCGTGAAGTTGTTCAGAACCATGTCGAAGTTTTGATGTCGACACATGTAATATTGATACAATGCGGCTGGAAAGTAAACCAACATTGTTAACACTATTTAAAAATGTAAGTCTACTGGGCTTACCTGCTCCCCCTGCTACATGATAACCGGGATCTGTCCACTTCAAAACTACATTGAACTCATCCTTAGGTATTACCTCTAGATCAGTGATCCTCCAAACGAAAGGCTAAAAGAAAATAAAGAAAATCGTTGAATGTCTATGAAAATATGAAATTATTGAAACTAAAATCAGGTTTTAACTTACTTCATAGTTCACAAAGTTTTTAAATTCCACCACACCGCTGAGCTCTCGAGATATTTCAAAATCTGTCTCGGGTTTCGTATTCCAACACCCTTAATAATAAAATTTTAAAATAGTAAAAACTCTACATCATTTGGAATCCCATTTGTAATTTTACCACTTCCACAAGCAATAGTTTCTTGATCAACAGGCAACAGTTTTCCAGCTTGTCGATTCTCTCTTTTGGAGTTGGGTTGTTTTGCATTTATAAACATCGGTCTTCGTGGCAATTGAGTTGTTGGAAGTGGAGGTGAAGTGACGGGAGGGATTTTGTAGGATGCGGTGACTCTGATTTTATAACTTCCATCAACTGAAGGAACAAAAGTTCCTGAGAAGATTCCATCATTTGTGGATACGTCAGGAATTCCTGTGCCATCGTCTTTAAGCTCCAGCGTTTTAACATTAGAATAATCGGAGAGGTAAATGGTTGCAATTATTTTCAGATCTGGATCACTCCGCAGTGGGATTCCATCTTGGTCCAACTAGATACAATCAAAAACAATATATAATTATTGACAACTAGGAACATTTTAAAGACTTTCTGTATTGGTTCGATTATTACCCTTGCGTAGATTGCAAATGGTACGCCTAGTAGAGTAGCAGCATTTGCAAAGCTCATATCAACTTCTCCATTGACTGCAGAAGTTGAAACTGATAAATTGATTGAGTCCTCTGATGAAACTGGAGCATCTTGCAATACTGCAAAAATCTGAACCAAAACTACACACCCACTAGTAATACACTCGTAATCGAATTTGCTCCAATACTTCGCCTAAATCGATTTAAAAGAAGACGAATTCAAATAAAATGTATCAACAGCATTGAATGGACGAGCTTTAAGAGTTTTTAATGTTGATTACCTCGCTCGGCCAATCAAATCCATACCATTCTTCATAAAAGTAAGTTTTTTTGGAACTTTGCTCAGACTGACCCCAGTCTGTTCTTTCCATCATTACAACTTGGCTAAATTGGTCAGGATGATCGAGTATAGGATTTGATATTTCGCCACTCAAGATTGTTAGGTAGCATTTCATGTCTATAATTCCGTCATAAGGGATAGATATTTCACCTCCCAGAGGGACGATTCTATTTACTACCAATTTATAATCTAAATCCGGCTTGATCTCCGATTTTATAACTTTTGTCAAATTGCCCAGAAATGCTGTCAAAGTTTTGGTGTCATTGAGGCTGGCAAGAGTTAAATGTTCTCCCCCTGATTTCTCGACAATATTTTTCAACGCGATTGCAGGTTGTAATGAGTTTCCTACAATCTCGATTGCAAATATTTTCGCGTTAGAATTCAGCGTTGCAAATATCACTTCGTTTTCTGGGGTGAGACCGGCGTTTGGTTCCTCGCCAGTCTTGACAATCAAAATTGCTGCCCCTTCTTTGTGCTTCATGTCTTTAATCTCATCAATGATAGTCTTCAAAGCTCCTGGGTAGTTACGGAACCCTTTACTGCTTCCAAATGCGGTGTCAAGGGCTCTGGACAAAATTTAAGTTTAAAAAAATTTAGTTCCATATATGCATTTAAGACCACGACTCACTTGCTAACAGCTGAACCGTTGGTTCTTAGATGACTCCAAGGCACGACATCGGTAATAGATTTCGATTTATAAGGTCCAGGATATACTCCCACCGCTGCCACCACATTTCTAAGCTCTACATCTCCAATAAAGGCTTTGATGCTTGATGAAATTGTAGATAGAACGGAAACTGGAGCCTGTGCAGTTGGCGAGGTTTTAAATAAAAATATTGGTAAGGATTTATAATTACACTTGATGTAGGATGCCGTGAATTACCTGACTTTTCCCACCATCTAATAAAATGTAAAGCAGCGGAGTTTCAATTCGCTTCACAACTTTAAATTCTATTTGACTAGCATTGTTTCCCAGACTGACTTGCTTCCAATCTGGACTGCTTTTAATCACTTCCATGACACTCTTATAACGACAATAGAAATTCTGAGGTGTTGGAGCCTCCTTATTATGCGTTTCTGCGGTGCAGAATTCGTCCACATTTTTCAAATAATGATAGCTCATAAGTGAAGATTTGGCTGCCTAAAAATTTACAATGAATCTCGTCAACATTTAGATGTGAATTGTAAAAGATAAATAAAAGATGCAATCACTTGAGCTTCATTTGGAATAAATCTACAGGTTGAATTCGGAGGGTACAAGTGGTCAGTATCCTCAGGATCAGTTCCGCATTCAAGGTTATTGTTTCTATTTTTGATAATATCGTTTTAAATCTGAAATGCATTGAATAATTTAACAGGTTCATCTTTACATGTCCTTGTAAGTTCCTGTAACGGGAACATCCGTGCAAGTATTTACTTCCCATTCCTCTCCATTCAACGCTTTCCAATAATAAGGAAATTTAGAATCGCCCGGGTAGCCATGTTCCTCCCTGAAATTTAAAACAGACGATAAATTAACGACATTAATACTCATTGTACTTTCTAGTTATTAGGGAATGATTGATAATATTTTTAAATGATATTATTACCAAGCTCCAAATCGTAATCGGACAAACTGAGTCAGTAGAGCTTTTCCTGGTCGTCCATACTTTCCTGTCTCAGGGTCATCGAAAAAGTTGTAAGGCAATAACATACTTTCTCCAGACTGGCCACATGGATTTGGATTGTAAACATATGGCAGGTCATGTCGATGGGATATCTTCATGTCTGCAGCTTCGTAATATTCTCTGTTTGAAATTTTTATTTACAAAATTTGCATGGATTTATATTATTGGGAAATAAAAAATCACTTACCCCGTCGCTGGCAAGGTGTTTGAAACTTCCCAATGGTTGGGGACTAGAATGTTCGCTTTTCTGATTGAGAATTTTCCGCCTGTTGTTTGATGTAAAAGCTCCGACAGATCTTGGATTCCATTCTGTAAAAAACATTATATTTCTTTAACCAATCAACGACAACCAACAATTGTGTATAAACAAAAGAATTTGATCTACCTTAATGTTGTCGACATAGTTATCAATAGAATTCTGTACAGTTGTCTCATCAATGGCTACAACCAACTCGTAATATCCAGATTCGTCTAAGCTCATAGCATTTACAACGCTTAAAAGTGTAGCGAAAAGGCATAACTTTAAAGAATTCAATACTTTCGACAGCCGCATTTCCAAAAATCAAATAATTTTAATTCCCGTGGAATTAAATATTAAAATGCAGCGGTCGTTCAAAGGTTTATTCTTTAATAATTTTATATTTATACAACTTCGGAATGAATGGCATGACGTTTTAAGCAGTGTCGTCAATCGTAAAATTTGCTGTATATGTGATTTATATATTGTTATTAATTGGAATTCATCGAATCTACTTTCAATCTCATTTTTGTCACCTTTCTGCTCATACATCCCATGCCGCTATTATCTTTAAGATAACGATTAATTAATCAACATATGCTGCTCCAAGCCCTCGGTAGCTCAACTCTCGATAAAGCTATTTATTATTTACACTCATTACGACACTCTGATGCAGATGGAAAGGACGTAGAACATTTAAAAGATCATGGACATGGATCATATAATGATTTCTTATCGATATTGTTTTTCAATAAATAAACTAAATAATAAAGATATGACGGTGATTTAGTTTTGATCAAAAATCTTCAAAAGAGGAGATGACTAACAAATATAATTTATTTTCCATCTGTAATCATGCTCATGTTCATGTTATAATTCTGATTATATTTGATGTGCACAGTGGAAGGTGATAATGACAGAACTTCTCAGAAGCAATTGGATTTTGAGTTAACAGTTACACAAAATCGAAATGCAAATTTATTTCTTATTTGATTGACTTATCTCTGTCACCTTATTTTATAAATCAAATGTATCTAAGCACTATTGGAATCAGGTATTTCTTCATTGTAGCCGTAGATGCTTATAAATTTAAGTCTTTGCTTTTACTTTTAATGGATTGTCAGGATTAAGTGCAGTCCTCCGATGAAGGCTGTAATCAATATTTGTTCTAGTCTCAGTGTCTGAGATCCTCCCGTTTTTGCCGTTGTAGAGGGTTCGGTTGGGCCAGTTGGTGAGGATTCGGTTTGACCAGTTGGGGAGGATTCAGTTTGACCAGTTGGAGAGGATTCAGTTTGGTCAGTCGCAGGGGTCCCAGTACCGGTCGTAGTTGTAGGGGAATTGGTTTGGCCAGTTACAGGGGTCCCAGTACCGGTCGTAGTTGGCTCCGTGGGTTCTACTGTTGCTTCAGTTTGAAATCCGACGATATTAGATCGCTCACTCTGGAAGAGAAAATTTTCAAAAATAAAATAGATTAGTAAATACTCTGCATTGTATTGTAATTTCTACCTTCAATCTGGACACTAACCTTCACATTATTGTAAACTGATTTGATTGCATAGAATGTTGTCGAAAGCTCTTGAGGAACTCTGAAAAGTTCAAATGTACCTGGTCGTCCAGGTGTCAAAGTACTAATTAGTCTATCGCAGTTATCGAAATCTTCCTGGAGCTGTTGTCTTGTTGATGCCTTTCGAATTTCATATGACGAAGCTGCCGAGAGTAATAATTTCTTTAGCTTCACAGACATTTTCAATAAGTCAACTTTCATCTTTACGTTTACACACAATATGATATTGTACCCTGTATACCTTGAATATTAGAGCGACCAGGAATCCTTGGAGCGAACCATCTAAGATTGTTTTGAAAGAACAACAACGAAAAAGTCTTTCCTGGTGCAGGCTGCAATTAAAGAAAATACTATGAACTTTATAAATATTAAATACCATTTTGAATAAAGGACTGAGGCACATCGTGATTATTTGATTATCTGATTAGCTAACCGCAAACTTAGCCGATTCCGCAAAAACAACGGGATTTTGAACATCAACAACTTGCATGAAGTTTCCTTGCACCGTTTCCATCGTACAATTTCCAAAAGCTTCACAACCAGCAGTTGCCCCTTGGTCGATTGGCAGCAGTCTCCCTAAGCTACTCTCATGAAGGGCCTTTACCTTAAAGCGGGAGTTCGGGCTAGTGTTTTTGATTGTAATTGATATCTTATAAGACCCGTCGGCACTGGGAGCGATGCCTGCCCCGTAAATACCGTCGCCTTCCATAACATCTGGGGAGATACCGTCGTCGTGTAATTGTTCTGATTCTGTTACTGAAGTATTCTGATTTGTAACTGCAGCAATGACTTCCACATTTCCGACAGGATGTCCAGACATGAAGACCTGAAGAGCACATAATTTCCAAATTCTAGAATGCGTTAATTTTCCTTCATGATTTAATATTTTTATAATAGCATCGACAAACTTTGACAAATATATCCAATGGGTTTCCAGAACTGAGGTCAACTATATTACTCGAAGTAGACACTTCAACTTCCACATTGTTAGCGACAGGGCTAGTAACATCGACATTTGTTCTTGCAATCACACTACCCGCTCCATCACAAGTCACATTGGCTGTGCAATTCACAGTCCTGAACACCACATTGTTAACTCCAGCCTACCGTAGAAAATTTTCATACAAATATTTACAGTATGCCTGAATTAAGGTACGAAAAAATGTACTTACCGAAGTCGAAACAGTGAATCGATAAGTAAATCTGGTGTTATTTTGAACGACATTCCAGTCGGAAGTTCTAGAGAATCTTAATACTCTAGTGTTTACTTGAAAGTCGGCCTGCGTGTATAGCTTATCGGAAGTGTAGAAAACTTCCATGTTGGTCTGGTTTCCGATTACATTCGGGACTTGAATTTGAAATCCCATTGAAGACGAGGGAACCTTATTTTTTACGATCTTTATACAAAATACAATAATGAAGAGATTATACCATATTTGTCTTAGTATTAATAAAATAGTTCATTCATGCGTCAAATGCTATTAGATCAAAGCTTACAGTTCTTTGGTTCGTTCGTAGGTCAACGCGTTCTGCATTCAAAAAATTATGCACCGTATTGAGAACATTATTAATTGCAGTGGGAGCATCTCCAAGTGTGGATAATGTCGTGTATGTTCCGTGCGTAGCTTTAGCTACTTGTGCCAAATGGGATCTAGAAGATCCTGTTCCAATGCTTGCCAATTCAATTGAATGCAAAACGATATTCTGTTCATTTAAAGCAGTGATAACCTCTGCCTCTGGTGCGGTGTTTACTAAAAATAAATAGGATACATAAGTATCATATTAAGCCATGATGATCGGATATCTAAGGGCTGAGCAACGTCGAATCGAAAGCCTTACTCAGGTTATCTAAATCAGCTCCATATTTAACGACTAAGATGACTGCACCATGAGGAGGGTACCTTTCTTTAATTGCAGCAGCCACTTCCAAAATGGCACGGGAGAAATCTCGCTGCAGAGGTCCGTTTATTTTCAGGTTACCAACAGCCCTTAATAATTAATTGGATCGTTAGTTTATGTAAAAGTAGATGGGTGAATCAAAATTATTACGTTAGGAAACTCGTAAGGTTTTTTCCGATTGGGGACCATCCAACTTCTTCTTGAATGAATCTTCCCATTTGGTTGCTTGGGTAGCTACCAATTGCTGCAATATTTTCGGTTCTGTTCCGGTTTACTGTAGTGCTGCTGAAAAAACTAGCTAAGTTTTGCGGAAGTAGTCTAGCGATTTCTAGAGAGCCCTATAAATTCAAGATATTAAACATTATGTGATTTCATTTTATTAACTACCAAATCATTAAATTACCTGGATTAAACCCCTGTCCAAGAGAAGATAAAATATGGGTTTACTGGGTTGCTTTACAACTTGAAATTTAATAGCCGAAACTTGTTGAACTGGATTCATCACAGCTTTGTAGTCTGGAGTACTTCGAATGACTTCCATTACACTATGAAATAGTAAGGGATTATAATTCGATATCTAAACTATTTAAATAAAATCATAATCAGCTAATTAATTCACCTTTTATGGTCACAAAACATATTCTGTTTGTTTTCGGCGAATTTATTGTGAGTCGCATTGTCACAAAACTCGACCACACTGTCCATCCAGTGCAAATGCATAAGAGAGCTGGTGGCTTTGTTCTTCTGCTTGTCTGGGACGAACCGGCATGAATTTAACTCAGCGGGGGATGATGACCAATCCACCGTGCATTCCTCCATGTTAACACTACAGGAAATTAGAGCTTATGGTAAATTTGATGAGTTTTATTTAAATTTCTGATTAATGTGCTATTGGACTAGTACGCATTCAAAAAATTTCCAACAATCGGCTCGTTACTGCAACCTGTAACCTCCCAAGCTTTCGATGTAAAGTTTTGATGGAAATAGGGAAATTTCTCGTCCCCCACGAAGCCATGCTCTACATAAATTCAATATTTAATAAGATTAAACTAGTCCATTAGTAAATACAGCTTTAAACCATGCATTTCAAAATGTAACCATCATTAATCCAAATATCTTGCAAGTTTTTACCTTCCCAGACACCAAATCGAAACCTCGCGAATAAAACCATAAGTGTTTTCCCTAGGAAGTCATAAACACAGAGCCTCATTAAATGGCATTGTCTATATAAAATTTGTTGATTATAAAATGTACTAAATTATTTACAGATTGGTCCAAAATCGTTGCTATTCGCGGTGTTGAAGAATCCCAAAGGTAGCTCGACGAATTTACCAGGCAGGCCACAAAGATTTGGATTTTCTGCTCGGGGATAAGTTACACTTGAAGACACCCGGAAGTCTGCATTTTGAAAACTGTGACTAAAGTTTAGAAAACACGTTGAAGGATGAGTTAAATAATAAATGTGGGTTATGTAAAGCTTACGAAGCTGAGATCTCTGAACTGGAGATTGTCCAATTGCTGGGGATAAGAACTTGGACAGAATTGATGAAAAATTGGTTCCTCGTCGCCTTCCATAATTGATTGGAGAAAACTTGCAAAGAAGTCTAAAAAGAAAAGCATATTCAGGTTTCGAGTTAACACTACTTCAATTAATAATATCAGGAATTGCATACGGTTCGGAAATCATTTTTTGATTCTGGAAAATATTATTATATTACAAGGGTTAGTATTCTTGGGTTCTAGTAAAAGGGAAATAAATTGAAAGTTTTGGAACGGTACTCAATAAATCTGCTAAATGTAATACTGCACTAACTGCACATATTCCATTAGCAAAATTCTCTGACTCAAATCATCAATATGAATTGAACATCAATTACTACCAAATTTGACTGTATAGATTCCCTGAGCTAATGCCTCGATTATAATAAAATTGATTCGAATTATAAAACCTTACTTAAACATAAAATACTACCTATTCATGACCATGATTCATCCAATTTGGGTGCGATCGGAATTATTATAGTGCATTCGAAATCGAGTATTTTTACAAACCGATATTTTATTATCATTATTTGTTGTCAGACATCCGTTTAATACGTAGTTAGAATTTTATATAACTTGTATGCACGCGCAAGAATTAAATTTAGAATATTCGAAACTCAAATCGAAAATTTAAGTCACCTGATTTATCTGCGTTTACGTTTTTTATTGGTTTGATTGTTTTTAATTCTCTATAAAAAAGATTATTTTTTTTAACCGAAACCCGAGATTTTTGACGAAAAACTGATGCTGGGTACTTTAATAAATAAAATATAACACCCTGTACAGTTGCAAAACTTTGCTGTTAATTAAATATAGAAAAAAATTTCTCGAAAAAATACACAAAAAAGGATTGCCGAAACCAGGGATTGAACCAGGGACCTTTAGATCTTCAGTCTAACGCTCTCCCAACTGAGCTATTTCGGCAACTCGTAAGTGGACATGTTTTTAAGCACACCAAGTTCTATTAAGCACAGCTCAAATTGAACTCAACTCAACCCCCTCTAGGATTTATCGATTTTGTCGCTTTTGCTTGGATAATCGGGATTTCGGGAATCAAGTCAGGGTTAACTATAGGTAATCATTGTCCTACATAAATTTCTTTCATGTGTAAATCTGAACTGAATGGATTTACGATCATTGTCCAGCAAGATAAGCCCAAAGGACAAGACACACATATGCACGTGTGTGTGTCCAGTATCTAATTGTAATTGCATGTTTGCAAGTGCAGATTTTCGAATTAGATCATACATACGGTTAGCAAAGGTGCAATTAGATATTTATCTTCAGAGCAGAAAAAGTTCTTTATTATAAATATTGTATATAATAATAACGGTAGAGATAGGTCTGATTAGATTAGCACAAAACAAGGGGATTATTTTTGTAATCTAGATAAACAACTTAACGGCCCTTGAAAAATGAGTCAATATGTGTCAGTATGATTGATCGGGGAAAGATATTTTAAAATTCATGTACTTATTTGAATCGGGACTTATAATAATTATAATGAACATATGTATACGGATTAGTCGGCTAAACAATATTTTTAGGAGTTTTAGGACGGGTTAAATATCCCAATATCTATCACCCTGGTGCGGCCTCGTGAAATGCGTCACTCAAGGTCAAAGTCTATCTATTTTCCTCAAGCTTATCTGTTGTTGACGAAGCATCGCTGTTACTACTCCAGCCCCACTGTTTTTCCTCATTACCTGCCCCCGTTCTATACTTCTTTACCTCAGGATTACTGTCCCAGGTAAGATAAGTCATAATTATAGGTGCAAGTATGCATTTGTTTTGTTTGTACATATTGATGCACTTGAGTTTAATCAAATAAACTTTCTTAAGCATCGGAGAATATTAGTACAGATTCACAATGGCAGGGTATCTGATAAGCATGTACTTACTCTATTAGCTGGACTCGGTAACTGTCTCACTTCCGGTACTCTTACGAGTACGAGGCGAGTAGCAGTAGCTTAGCGGTGTCAAAGATCAGATCACCAATATGTAACGTTTTTGCTGCTCCATGTGCAGAAATACCAGCAGCGGACACAGCCATTAATGGCGGTGATAACGCATGATATCGTGGTTGTAGATAAGGATTAATTAATAAAACTACAAAAGTGCAGATTCTAATTTAGAGTCATATGCCATAGCTGCGCGCTGGATGATCACTGTAAATCATTTCTTACTGCGGTTTTGGAATTGCCTATATGCACCATTTTGTACATTCAAAGAAATAATAGATTAAAATGTAATTAATTCTAACCTGAATATTTTGAATGTATCTGTACTCGTCAACTTGAGGAATGGAGCGATCTTCGATAGCGATGACTAAATTATATCCTCCGTTGGGGCTCAGGTCGACTGAGAAACCAACAGGACAGGTGGCAAATAAGATACAAAAAATGCTCAGTAAGGACCCTTTGGTCCAGACAGTTAAGGTCTTCATGGTTTTGTTAACGTTGTTACACAAAGGGAAGGAATACTCACACCCCACAAGCTCAACGTTGAATGCGTATCGAATCTGTAATTTTCAGCTGAAAAAAGCCAAATTAATTTTTTAGGGAGCATATCTTCATGAATTCGTCTCGGTAACAATCTAAGCCATTTTATCAGTTAATCAAGAATCCCTTTGGTCAATCCTGCCGTTATTAAAATGGAAGGTGCTGATTTTTCCAGAGATTGATTAAGTTATTTATGTATATATTTTAGCGTGAATCTATATTATGAAAACGAAAACGTCAAACCTAATCGGACTTTGTGAGAGATTGTGTGATCCATAACGGCTTATTTTTCAGGGATTTGATTTTGGGCTTAATCCGTGTGGAGTGTGGATTAGATGAAGTCATGATTGCAAATGACGTATGGTTTATGATATGATTGCGGCACATGCTAAATTATCCATCTCTATCGTCGAAAGTTGTTGAAATTTGGAGTAATTGTTTTTGCTAAATGTCAGCCACGAAAAACCTTCAAAAAGCTTAACAACGAAGAATTTGTGTGGGATATGGTTTTCGATTAAAACACGCCTGCCTTTGTGATTGAAAACAATGGATGTATACGGATTAATAAGTGCTGACAAATTGACATTAACATGAACGACCAGATTATTATTACATGATGTACAAAGAATTAACCTAAAATTCCTCTTCATAGTCGTCATTCAAAATTATAAGTTTATTTTAGTTAGTTCGTTGGATTCGTTTTACTTGGTTTTGTCGATCATTTATTTTTATTCCAATTCTTCTTTAGATGAAAAAGCTTGTAAAAAAATTCAATGTTAACACTTTTTGAAGAAGCTGATGTTGGAAATTGTTAATTTATTCTCTTGCAATCCGTTTCATTCCATGGGATGTTTCAAGAATCCAAGACATTGACAGCTAGTAACAGCTCATACTGACTAAAGCTCATGACTGTATGTGGCTTAACGAAGCGTGCTGTTCACATGTGGAATGTTATTTCAAAACTCAATTCTCATTTCTAATTTCTAATCTTGATTGTGGTTACTTTGAGTAGTATTGAAATTCTCAAAGTCAGGCTACAAGAGGGAAGGCCAAGGTTTTGTTGATTGAATTTACTACTTCCTTCAATCCTACTGTTATAATGGGTTTTCAATTTACTTCAAGATATTGAAATGGACGACGGTATTTTCAATATTGGAATGTTAAAATATGGTAATTTTCAATGGTGTGTGGATTGAGTGTTTTTGTGTTGGATTTCATGAGACATGATCAGATCAGTATGGAGCTTCAAAAAATGCATTTGAATTTGCTGGTTTTATAGGAATTTTTTTTTTATTCGGGTGAATTTTTAAAGGTTTTAAAATATCAGCTAGATATTTATGTCGAGGAATGCATTTTAAATTGGGAGTTGATGAAAGGAGATGAAATGGAAAGTATTACTGAGCGGTTCCTAAAGAGTTTTGTATTTAATAGGATCTAATTTATTTTATGCAGACGCGCTTGGGGCCTTTTTTAAATGAGTTCTATTCATAATAATCTACTTCTCTATCCGTGGCCTGAGATCATAATCATAACAGATTTTTCCTTCGTATTATTTTTAAAGTGTTATGCCTGTGGGAGATTTGTTGACTTTTTTCCATAATATGAATCAAAACATGTCTAATTGTGGGAACATTTAGTGTCGAGCTATTATTTTGTTTAAAAAAATTGCGGATCAAGCTGATTAGAAAATGGTCAATTAATTTGTGAATGGACTTACTCAATCCGTCCAGTATTTTCAGTAGGGAAGCGATTAAATGTTTTTTTAAATACTGAATGCACTTAGCCTTTGTTGACAATATATAAAATTGTCTTTTGAGAAGCCAACACCGCAGGACATTCTGGGCAGTTTATTTTCGAGAAAGCGTTTTAAATCTTGAGATATTTAACATGCATTTAGTTTTTGTAAATAAATAAATTGCCCATCATGCTATTAACCTCTTCGATGCTGATTACGGATATTGTTGTTACGTAGCAACAAACCTTTGCATCCTGATTACGAGAAT
>JAQFYM010002359.1:0-24190 GCA_034694785.1 Agrenia bidenticulata | reverse complement strand
GTATATTTTTTATGTTACAAATAAATGTGTTATACTGAGCTGTTCAGTTGCCTATCAAACTGGTTAGAAGTTAGAATTTAGAATAGACTCATAATAGTACTTCTTAACGAACGGGCCTCTGGTAGCTGCTTGGCGTAGGTTTTTGGAGAGAGCATTAATTTTTTTCTTTACGCCACTATATCCATTAATACTGCATTTAATTTCTCCTAGTGTCACCTGCTATCAGTTTATGATTTGGAAATAGGGGTTTTCCGTTGACCACATGTAGCAATCAGAACAACAGATTTACTCAGGCAATCAAAATACAAGATACTAGGAAATTAAGTTAGCCGACGCTTGGTTTAATAGACATCAAAAAGAGAAATGTTAAGTTTGTAAAACATGTTGACATTTTGTTTGCAAACAGACTTAATCTTTATAGTTATTGGTTTAATTTTAAGAGCTGTAATTTCAGCTAAGTCCCCATCAATTAGGATTATTTTTCAATTGGTTTCAATAATTCTTCTAAGTTTAGACGTTTCAGTAAAAACACTTATGATCAAATGTTTTTTTACTCCGTTAAAATACCATTCATTAATAGGGGCTTTTGACGATACTGAGGTCATACACGTGGACGGTGAAATCGATCCTGTTCGAGATCTACAAACGATCAGTGAAGAACTGAGACTCAAAGATGAAGAGTATATGCTTCAAACTTTGGAGAAAATGGAGCGAACGGTCATTCGGGGAACAGATAAAAAGAGTAAACCTGAATTTGTAAGTTGACTTTATTGGCTTTATTGACTTTGGCTAAAAGAGAGCTAGAGGCTTAATCTTTTCGTAAGTTTAACAAATGTAGTCTAGATTAGCAATCGTAAGTTGTTTCTTGGTCGTATTTCCAGATTTTTTAAAGCTATAAAAACCTTATTGATCATTATAGCAATGTAAATATGGTTTTTAATTATTAAATGAATGAATCTTGCATTCATTATGGATGTTAATAGCTTAATTTTGGAATATTTTTCCATAGTTGAAAATGTTTGGGTAATTCCGAGGGCTACGTTAATTTCCCAACATCAGTTAAGCTCGTAACTAAAAAAAATTATTTCCTACCTCACCCAAAATTTAAATTTAATTTAAACAGTAGCTAGTGAATTAGTAATTCTACAAGTATCCTACATACGTGTAGCTCTGAAGCTAAAGTAATTATTATAGGACAGAGAGGTCACAGCCACAGCAGTAATTGGGATGTGTAGGTTGAATGTGAAGTAGTAGTACTTGATTAATGAGATAGGATTTTGAAGATTGATAAAGGTGCAATGGAAGTATGGGTAGGCTGGTAGATCAATTAAAGTTATAGCCGGTTGGTGGGTCGGTGGCTAAAGAGAGGTAAAAAAAGAGGTAACAAGTTTTGTAGGAAGGTGTGCAAGATGCAAATGTAACTAATGCTCAGCCATGCCCATGCTCCACGGGCAGATTAGTTTCTAAAATTCCCTGCCTACATCCCAGTCATTGGTCTATTCTTGTCGTTGGGCTTCCTTACCCTCTCCGCGACTAGCTACTATGTTCCGTTTCGGTTCGTCTCCCTTGCTTAGTTTCGTCAATTTTTTCTCTTAAATTAGATTAATTATAACTGGTTTCATATGCTAATGACTATTATAAGTTTTATTGTTTAAGTACGGATGAGTTATGAGCAGGATGATCTTGATGATGTTTTAAAAGGCAAAAGGATGATTTATAATCGGAGTGTAATACTGCTCTTTTGTATACTTGAAATCGTAACATTTTATATTCTGATTATTGTAGAGAGTACTTTAAAAAAATCAATAGTATCTAATTCATAAAATTCAAACCTTTCAACCTTTTGAGTCCTTAAATATCATCAGTTGACTCAATAAAAGTTTTTCTTAAAATGTATATTTTTTTAATGTTTCAGCATGATAGTCCCCATTTCTGATGAATTTTAAATACCTTTATTCCTTTCATAACTAAAGAGTAGTTAGATTATCATTATATACTACCTCAAATTCTAGTATTGAAGGTTAGATGTTACTTTTGAAAGTTTTAGTAACCGGCTGGATGAAATCAATAATTTAGGGGAGAATGATATTTTATGAATGAATCGTATTTTTACTTTTTCAAAGGCCGAATTTGATTGAATTGATAAAGTTGTCTGAATACATTGCAATAAGGAGTTTTCACTGAATTTCAAAATAGAAAATAAATAACTTAGTATCTGAAATTGCAGGTGTAATTTTTTTTGTGTTTGTAGGATATTTTATGCAAGATTAAAACTTACTTGGTGGACGAAAAGACATCAATTCGTATGCATGATTGGAATGCAGCAGAGGTATGTAATTTTCTTTATAATTAAAACAAGATTATTTGGATTACTACAGCAGAATAATTTGTGTCGTTCAGGCTGTGTATGTACTAGATCATTGCTTTTACATAATAAACAATTTAAATTAAATAGGATTAAATATTTAGTCCTATTATTTTAGATGGAAGTCTTGAACAAACATTTGTTCATCACTGCCAAGCCTATCATTTATTTGGTAAACTTGTCTGAGAAGGATTACATTAGGAAGAAAAACAAATGGTATGTCATCCTGTTATAGTTTTGAAATATTGATGCCTTTTCCATACATTTCTTTTCAATTCTTACCTTTCTACCTTTTTTCAAAGATAGTTTTTTACGTAACGCTTGTCAATGAAGATAAATACTATCCATTTTCAAAGGAGCCTCCAGTTGAGACCAGTCAAATTATCTGTGGTTATTGGTTTTTTAAACTGATTGAAAAAAGCCGCGGTGACGGCATAAGCGTTGTGCTCTTATCTGAACTGATTTAAATTCTCTACTTTATAGCATTGGGTTTTGCTTTGTTGGTTTTTTTAGCGTACAACATCAAAAGCTTGAAAATGAATTTTGCATCATTTGATTAAGCTGGTACATTGTTTTTAGGTTGATCAAAATTAAAGAATGGATTACTAAAAATGATCCAGGTGCAACCCTCATTCCGTTTTCCGGAGCAATGGAGTTCAAGTTGGTGGACATGCCCGAAGACGAAACAGCCTCTTACCTCAAAGAAGTAGGAGCAACGAGGTTTGCATATATACTACTCATTATTACAATCTAGTAGTTGTAATAGTATCGCATAAAAGTTAATCTTAGTTAGTATGTAGTCATCTTTATTTCTTTAAAGGAACTGGGTAAAATCTTTGAATTTTATTTTTTCATACAATGCAAATGAGCTTATTTACATAAATTAGTACAAACATTAATTTTTATAATTAAGATGTTTTTGTAACCTAAGTCAAATCCCAATGTTAACTGTATGTTTTTCCATTTGCTAGAAATAGCTTTATTTCCTTTCTGCTCAAGTCTGTTGAAATTTTAATCCATAAAATGTGATATGGTCGTTAGTTATTCCATCAAGACGGTCAGTGATTAGTTGTTCTTTGAAAATAGTTCATCTCCAAGTTATAAATCGGTCAACGTTATTACCAGCCTTTGAGGTTTTCTACGCTGTCAGATGAATTGGGGAGATTATGAAGAATTAGGAGTGTGGAACCTATACCCCGCGTATGGAGTGATGTGATGTGAACAGACTTAAGATTCGTTTAATGTTACAAAGAGTCATTATAGACTGGAAGTTACTCGAAAAACATTGGCAAGGTATCACAAACATATAATTTGGAGTCACATTATTTTCTCTCGTGTGTGATTATATTTTTAGGGGAAGTAGTTGTTGCCGTTCTCCTCACTGAAGTTTTGAGTTTTTCATGTCATTATATGATATTCATGTCTGGAGTTTCGTACAAGATAAGGTTTATGAGTCTCCAGCCATGCCTCTTATTACCTTCTGTTCCTTTCTCTGCCCTCGTCTTATTACCACTTTTCAAGCTGTTCTGTATGCCACCCATCATACGGCATTCGAATCGGAATCTCAGGCAGGAAGGATACGATATAGGGAGATTAGGAAAAAATATAAATTAAATTTAAAATGCAATCATTGTACGAACCAGGCACAGGGAAAAAAAATTGAGATTGCTCTTCAGCCTTTACGAATTCACCTCGAGAGAAGTTCGTTCTGAGGTACCTTTAACTTAAAAGAGTTTCGTCGTGAGTTGAGGACAGTTTAGTACCTCACAATCCAACTTGGATCTTAGGATTATCCAACATATTGGAACTGCTGAGGAATATATATAAGTAATTTCAAATTCTGGATTCTTATTTTGCAAATTATAGACATTAAGAGAGGCCAGAAAACCCCAACTTGATATTAGATTCATTGAATGACTAGTAATTTTGGCTGAATCACTTCAATCTTATGTAATTCAGGGTTCTTATCCTGTTGAAGAGATTTTGGGCTGAGCTGGGTTGGGATTTGGGACGGGATTAATGGTTGAGCTTTTAATTGTGGTATGACGCGGTATTGATAGACGCTTAAAGGATTGTACTACTTCTGTAACTCAAGTGCTACTCCTCACTATTAGTATTAGTCTATAGACTGTAGGAACTGGTGTTCCCAATAATTGCATGGAACATCTCACTTTCATCAGATCCGCAATCTCAACTCACGTTTTTTCTTACTTTGATGGGACCTATCACCTAAGACCATGCTAAGTTGAGAGTCGAGACCATGAATACAACTTGAAACAGTAAAGAATCTTCGGAATCTTTAGTCACTGGTCTATCTAGTAATTAAGTAGCATTCATTCATAAAATTTAATTGGACAATATCTTCTCCATAATTCTTGTGTCGAGAAGCAACGAAATTGAAATAATTGTGCAATTATTATAGCCGTTTGTGCGTGATATGAATGCAGCATTGCTTGAATTATGATTTTATTAACATTCACGTAGCAAAATAATATCTCTGAAACAAAACGTAGTTTGTATTCCACCTGGCATACTGATATGTTTTTTTGCTAGAATTTTTGGTCATTCTACTTCTCTGATGCAGCCTGTTCATAATTCAGTAGTTGATTTAAAGTCAATGGACAAATTAAAGAAGGGCTAGATTGCTAGATATTTGAATACTCTCACGAGTTTTTTGTAATAATTATTAAATTATTTGAATTAATATTTATCCATAAGCGAAGTATACCAATCCTCCTAATCTTAAAGCTCTTTATTAACACTGAGAAAAAGTGGGATTTAATGATGCATATGGTTTAATGTTTTCAGTGCACTAGACAAGATAATCCTTCAAGGATATAAAGCCCTTCAGTTGATGTACTTCTTTACTGCCGGCGCTGACGAGGTGAAAGCCTGGACGATACAGGTAATGTCAAAGGCCATATACACTTGAAGCTTTAGCCGCAGACGAGCTTTTCTCATGATCATTTGTTTTCTTCTTTTTTTTTTTTACTGACGTGATTACCTGTGAAGTTTAAAAAATGTGAACAAAAAGTTGAACCTTTTGAGCTCTGGTCTGGGTTGAGAAATTAACCACTTGACATGATGTGCCTACATGAACTCTTCAGCCTTTGAAATTCTGACACTGAAAAAGCTGGACTGTATAATCTACGAGATAAATTACATCACATAAATGGGGCACAATAACATAATAGGACCAATGCATGATGTATGTATTTTAATAGGTTGTATTTAGTGTTCATTTCATACAAGTCGAATAATATTTGCTAACGCGTCTTATTCTGACTCTAAAAATTCGTCGTCTGAATGAATAGATATAAAGAAAAATACTTTTTCAAAACTTTGTTATCAGGCTGATGTATTGGATTGGCTTTGGATTTACATTTTGTCTTCATTTCCATGTAAGTTTTGTGGCAAGTTTTGTGAGTACTATTCAGGATCCTAAATACTAAATAGGGAATGTACTTTTTTCTGAAATCAGTCTATAGGCTACACCCATTTTATTAATTAACATATTTTTGTGGACACTCCGTAGTAAGGGACACAATATGTGTGCACTGCTAACAATTGTTTTTAGGAAATGTTTGTATTTGTATCCCAATCCGAACTTAAGTATCTCATGAAGCCCTGTTCCGTTTCAATCTGCAGCACAGGGATTTAGTCATGAGAAATCATAGTTTTTTTGAGAGGCCCAAAGGAATTTCTTCATTAACCTATCAAGCTGTACGATAATATAAAATAACTTCAATTTAGTGCAAACTGCTAATTGATAGTATTTTAAAATGGAATTGGAAAGTATGTCTTACATAAAAAGATTATTTAATGCAACGTATAATTTTGATTTCCATCGCTGTAGCCGAATCGTATTTGGTAAATTAAATTATGCCCTGGGTGTCAATATTCAATCTTTTAAATTTCGTTTTGCTTAAGCTAATTATAAATTCATGGCGGCTCTGAATCATTAAACTAGGAATTTAGTGTGCATCTAGCCTAATGCTTTTTTAGAGTGTAGACATTTTTATTTCGTATTATGAGTAATGGGCGTAATAAAATTTTGAAATACGACAATTAATTCAACAAATGCTTATCAAGATTCTCTTCAAATCTATTTTTTTTATAGAAAGGGACTAAGGCCCCACAAGCTGCTGGTAGAATCCACACCGATTTTGAGAAAGGATTCATCATGGCTGAAGTAGTGAAGTTCGATGACTTCAAAGAGGAAGGCACTGAAGCAGCATGCAAAGTAAGTTATTTTCACCGATGAGAGCTTAAATCCGTAATCCTTACAGTTATATATTTTAAATTTACCCTAAGCTAAGACAAAGTGGTTCCTCGGTTCGTCCCAATAATGATGAAATATTGGGAAAATTAGATATTTTATACGCTAAAACACGTAAATTGATTGCATATTTTCAATAGGCAGCCGGCAAGTACCGACAACAAGGACGAAACTACGTGGTGGATGATGGAGATATTATTTTCTTCAAATTCAATGCTGGAGCCGGCTTATCGGCTGCTAAGAAGAAATAAGCTAAAATTTATGAGCTTATGGGATGAACTGAAGTTGAATGGCTTTTAAATCGAATATTTGATTGTAAATGAAAATTTTAAAAAATTTGTTATGTCGCGACTCATTTCCGGTGAAGTTTCTGTTATTCCCTGAAAACCTAGGCCGTGTGTAATTACAATAATTTGTGTTCGTAAGTTCGTAAAGTAATTAAAAATGTGTTAGCTAGTTTAAATACTACAGATAAACACATATTTGTACCGAAAACTATTAGGCCAATAAACGAAAATTTGAAGGTTCAATGTTCAATCACAATTGTTGTTTACTCGACATAACTGATACATCCTTATGACAATTATCATATTTTAGCAGTTGTAGACATTTCTTATACAAATCCAGACTCTAGCTTCTATCAAGAAGTACATACGGAGAAAGATTTAAAAAGCAATTAATGGAGCTCAAAAAATATTCTTGGATAGAGCAGGTGTTCTTAAAATTTTGTGCCAGAGTTTCCAGTATAGTAGCAATGTGCAAACTTGAATTTGATGACGGTTAATAGTATGGGGTGGTTGGGGTAGTAGGCTCGTATGAAAATTATTAATGAATAAATAAACTGTTGCAAAGAATTTCTCAATATCCACCACGAAGAGCCAGAACTAAATGAAGTACTGATCCTCCTTGGACCTTGTAGTCTGCCGCTGTCTTCTCATCATTCCTGAAATTAAGAAAAGTTTTATGAATAATTTTGTTTACATGAAACATCAAAGTTTTACTCTGCCCGTCGTTTACTTTACTCTATTGGTGATAAAAGTTGTCCAAGGTGACATAAATAGCAATTACTTACATTTGCTTGCCGGAGAAAATCAGTCGTTGTTGCTGAGGAGGAATTCCCTCTTTCTCTTCAACTCTTTCTTTAATTCGTTCGACTTTGTCAGTTGGCTCGATGTCGATTTCAATCTGAAAATTCGAGAATTAATAGTAAAACTCAGCATTTATAATTCATTAGCCATAATTTCTTACTGAATAGTAAATATAAACTTCATAATTTGAAATCAACTAAATTTGACCGACTCAATCCAAACATAAAACTAGTTTCCGTTTTAAACGGTCTAACAAATAATCTGAATATGTCTAACGTCTAAGCATAAGCATTTAAGGTTTTTTATGTTTCTAATGTTTCTAGCTTGTCTAGGAATACAAAAATGTCCTTAATACCGTCCCTCTCCCCCGTGACAATCTAAAGTTAGTAAAGTTTCAAGGATTGTATATGACATGAAAAGTTATTCGTCTCCAATCACCAATATAATCTTAGTCAGGACGATTGAGCCTGATTTAAAAGCTTTCCATCCTCCATCTCCGTCCAATACAAATAAATTTTACAATCTACGGTTCTCAAAAAACCTGCTCCGAGCAACAATGAATTAATCATAGAGAGATTAGAGTCATACAAATGTAAAACGACCAGCATTAGTTTATAAAATAACTGTTCGCTTAGATAGAAACTGGAAACTCACCTCCTTGCCCGTCAAAGTCTGCAAACCAACAAAAGAGAAATTTTTTATAGTATGTAAACAATCAATTTAACACCAAGATCCAAATGAAAATGATACTAACTCTCATTATTAATTCTTCTTCTAAGTGGGAAATGGAATAAAAATCTTTCTAAAACTAAACTTACCTTGACTTTAATAAGCATCTTGGAGAGTTATTTTCACTCGGCCCGTCAGAATTAGTATCAGGTCAGAGAGGAACAACAGGAAGCACCGAAGCCTAAAACTGCCAGTCTCCGACAAATTCCAACGCAGCTATGACTTCTCTTTACTCAAACTACTTTGCATTCACAGGAAAGTACAAGAGGATTAAAAATTAAGGTAATATCCAAGGTTTTTCTAATTACAGATCGTAGTTCGTACGAGATGATAAATTAAATTACTGACTTTTGACCTTAGAAATGATGACAAATTAGCCGAATTTAGTTATTCAGTTTTAGCGGGGAGGTTGTCTCGAATCACCATGGACTTGATGAAGTTGGCGAATCTGGAGGTAGGGTGAGTCTGAACTTGATCAACCAGTTTGTGCTACTCTGTAGAGACAGTAGGAAGCTCTTCCTTCGCTTTTCTTTTCCACAATCTGGATTTCTCTTTGTTTATCGTTTCAAGATCACAGAAAGCTTTTAAATGAGATTGAAAGAAATATTATTGTTGGGAATAATAAACTCTAAGAACGAGAGAGATGTTGTCTGACTGACTGCTTTCACTGACTGTGTCTAAGGACCAAGGACCAACTAACTGTCTTCGACTGTTTACCCACATTAACCCACTGACGACTAAGAATCGACTGTGCTCAATATTACAAAGCTTGGGCTTTTTATACCCGCATTCATTAACAAAGAAAGTACAGAGTTCAACATCTTCTCTAACTAACCTAATACAACATTACAAATTACTAACAAACGGACCTCTGAGGTCAAAGTATAAAATACATCACATAAACTCTTGACTCTTCCTGGGTCAAAGTATACGTTCAAATTCAAAGGTCAATATACAACCATGTAGAACAAAGAACAAACTAAACGCCTGGTAACCTTTAACTTACTGGGCCTGGCTGGTACAATTATAATTTGTATTCTTTGCCAGTATTGCATTGATTGATTTCTTGATCACATTTTCATGGAGCCTCAAGCGACTTAAAACCTCAGCAAGATCGAGAACCTCACCCTTGTGTATTATCAAAAACTAACAATTCATTGAACTTTGAACTTTTATGAATGAATACCTTTTCTAATTCTATGGAATAGTACTACATACTCACCCATGAATGATCAAAGGGCAACCCACAACCTTCAGTTTTATTGGAAAGAAGGAGTAAGTTTTTCGGTAAAGACTTATCCCGAATTTTTGTTTAGATAGATATTACAGGCCAATTTAATAGAGTCATAGGGCATAAAAGCACAACCGATTGGGAATAGATTTATCGACTTAATGACATCCCATTTGCAGTTTGCACTATGTAGATGTAATGATAAAGTATTGACCAAACGCGACGTTGGAGTCACCCGGTATTTTTACAATTAGGATTCAGGGTGACATCACCGTTAACATTTAGGATTTAATAGTTAGTTAGCCTGATGGAGGGATATCTTGTGAAAAGAAAGGAAACTTAATAAAAACTTCTCAACTCCCTTCGACTCGTCTCTATTCTGAATGAGAAGCACTGCCACGGTTGACATTGACGGGTAGTTTGATGGGAATCGAGAATGTAATATAGATATTTTAGTTTTTTTAATGTCTGACACTTGGTAATTGGACAGTTGGACACGTCATCTAAGATAACCTTAAGAGAATCTGAAATAATTGCTAATGACTCCATGAAAAACAGACCGTTAGTACCGTCATTTCCAGCATTGGCTGGAAAAATTAAAAAGTTCTTCTGAAATCGGATTATTTTAGCTTATTTCAAGCGGTTGTACTAACGCCCAAGGTATATGTCTTCCACTGAGAAACACTTCATATGGGATAGTAAAATAAATACGTCGACCGCTTATTATTTTTTTTGGTTCATTATGTTACCTATGGGCATCAGTATCATAATCAGTAGGAGAATTAATCCATCCTTAAGAATAACAGATACATATAATACACATATGCAAAATGACAAGAACTCGGTTAGAAATATTCGATTAGAATTTGTTGGTCTCTAGTCTTAGTCTTAAATATTGCTCTTCAAAACGGATAAAATTATCACGTATTATTAATTATCATCGTTTGTCTGTCATTCCCAAGCTCAAGAAGACTGAGCTGACAGCTACTTTCCAGATACTCCAGTTCGCCCAACGAAATCCAACCTGAGTTTGTTGTTGTGTCCGTTGCCATCCGTCATCGGAATGGTCCAGTCTCCAGCCCTCTTATGAAATCAAGGGTTGTGTTGTGAAGATGGAGTGGAAGTAATGTTACAGAGAGGCAAATAAAAAACAAACCGGTGCTAGCAGGAGATGGAAAGAGGTGAGCCAGCAAAAGGGTATGAAATATTTTTTATAGCTTATTTCGACTTTGCCTGAGGCTTGACATCACATACTGCCTAACTCTGTTCGTCAGTTGACTCGGGAGTGGCTCTGGCTAAAACACATTCACATCATATCCTTCCATTCCATTGTTCATTGTCATAAGCCCGATCCAGGCACGGCGAAGGCGAATGCATTCCAGCTTCCAGTAAGCCAAACCATACCAGCCAGCAATAAAAGGGTGTAGTAGTGAGTTGTTTTGGTGAGCCCACCACTGATTTAACATTTACGATCTACCCTATTCGGAGTTTCGGGCTCCGTATACCACTGGCGGCAGATTCTTCCGATTTTTAACTTCGGCTCCGCTTCCTTTCCACCTCCAACCTCCACTTTGCACTAGAATAACACTCCAAATTTCGGATAAGTGGGAACGCAGCATCTGGGATTGCCGGGAGTCTGCTACGAGCTTGCCTTCTGGAGGGACGTGATCTAAAGTTCACAGCACGGAATAACCAAGGTCTAGGTCTAAGAGACACGGATTTTGGAAAGGTGTTTTCGTCTCTCTGCCTGTCTGTTATTATTTTTGACAGAGTGGGGAAGGGATTGACATTGACAGTTTAGAGTTCCTATTATAGTTCATTTCTGGTGCTGCTGTGCTGAGTGTGTAGTTGATATCGACAATTCCAGCTGAAGTATTGTGAGAAACACGAACGAATTGATAATTGGAAATTAGAGGACTGAAGTTGGAAGTGAAAAGTGTCTTTCATAGTCTCAAATTGTATTGGATCTGTTTGCTACACTATAATGGACAGTATTTAAATAGTCGAATTTGAAATTATAGAACAAAGCTAAGGCTGTGTGAGCTTTGGATAATTTGATTTTCCAATTGTTGGGGGTTTTTTGATTGATCGGAGGCCAGGTAAGTTCATTTACTATTCACTATTATTAATAGAAATGATTAATCGTAGAATCGGTAGAATGTATGATGTACCTGGAGGATGATGGACAGTAATTAACGATTTCTCTGGCATTTTATGTTTTGACATTCCTCGTGTTACCGTTCACCGTTCAAATAGTTGAATAATTTCTCTGTATTAAATATACCCAACTGGGCAAATTATATCTGTGAATTGTGAATTGCCAAACTATTAAAAATAACTAAGAAGGTGAGTCATTCATTTGTCTTTGCCAACTTGTTAATAAGCTGGAATGAGTCGAGTATTTAAATTTCAATGTACAAGCTGAATGCTGGATTCAGCTTCACTCTCACACTGTCGAGGTGCAGGTGGTGGTGGTGGTGTCTTAATTGGCGCGATAAGGCGATAATCCTTTCTCTCATAACATGTCCTCCATTCTTCTGGGGCAAATAATTTTCAAAAGAAATCTTCCTTGTAACTTCTGTATTGACCACATTGTAAACAAAACAGGAAACTGAGACAGGAGCCGGCGGAGCTGCCACTTGCACTCGACTCACAGCTCTGCATTATTCTGCACCTGTTGGCTTTGGATTTTATTAGGATTGTTATTAAATATGTTAATCATTTAATTGATTCATCATTCTTCAAGTATTGCTTGTATAGGTTGGTTTATGAATGGTTTTGGTATTCAAAACTCAATATCTACTATATGCAGGAGGGCAAGACCATGTCAATATCGCCAATTCATTTAGTTTAGATTAGGCTCACGAATAACTAAGATTGAGTCGGATTGAGATTTAGATAAAAATTTAGAAATCCACATGTTTATCATTTTCCATTACATATATTGTAATTAGTTTACAATAATATTTGTAATTTGACACAAGTTTAAGTTTTTTCATCTGGCAGGCATCCAGATATTCCATTATGATAAATGCTACCTCGGCTGCACCTACTCTGGAAGTCTATTCATCGGCGAGTTCAAATAGAGTGAATAGCTGAATTGTATATTATTTCTAGTAAATGTTTTTAATTTCAAGTGCATGGATAGAGAATAACCAGAAATTGAGAGGTTTTTGGTGTCTGTAATGATCTCACAAAATCCAGCGTATGAAACTTCTTCATAAACAATGTTGCAATTTGCGTTTGATTTTGTAGTCATTTATATGTGACTGTGAAAATTAACTCTAGGTTAGCTCTAGTCTTGGCCTTAGTTTTAAGTAATTTACTGAATTTATGAGTACATTGAGTAAGAAAATAACTATTAAAGTTTGATAAAAAAAATTTATCCATCCATCGTTCGATAAAGAGATGGTAACATGCCTTTTTAAGTACTTATTTGAGCACGCGAATGAGTAACAGTAACACGATAATAAATATGAAAGCGTCAGTCAATCAACATCATAGGGACTCAAGTTTTTAATTTCGTTGTTTTACTCGTACACAAATCAAATTATGATTATAATGAGGCTATTAAGGGCCATTCACTCTGCTGCGAAGCATTCTCAATGTTATCATTATTAGACTTGCACCGAATGTCAGAGCATCAGAAATGAGGCAATTAAGATGATTCATTTTCCTCCAGCCGTGCCTTAGCAGCTCGGAATTCATTTTCGCTTACCAACACAACCTACAACCATGTATGTACGACATGTACGTGTATGCATACGCATAGTATATTGGGCTCTTATGTCGGTTTGAAACCTCTATGTTTGAAACCAACTGAACTGAACGAGGATGCAATGCAACCCAAGCCTGTACTCGCATTAAATTTAATCAAATTGAACGTGTTGTTATTTATATCCATAAACTTATGAGTACAAGGGCAAGGCAATCCCTGACTATCGGATCTTCCCATTATAACCGTTCACATTTTCATGTTCCGTTCCAATGTTATATGTTGTTACTTTGTATTACGGCTTCCGAAACATAAAATCCCATAAAGTTTTCTGAAGTTATTAGTATTAGTGTGTTAGTCCTGGCCACCATACCGGCCGGGCGGGCTAGCCACTAGCCCGTGACATGTTTCCCGAACATTTATCAAATATCGGGAAATTCGTTTGACTCTAACTGTCAGCACCAGAGAAACTTATCTATGATTTTATAGGTTCTTGTGTAGCAAATTCTCAGTGGGGTTCTGTTCTGTTGGTGGTCTGATTTGTTTAGAATTAAATTAGATGTGGAAAGAGGTTTTTATGCTGTAATTTTTGTAGTACTAAAATCTGATGTTCGTTCGTGACCTGAAAAACCAGAGATTCCCCTATCTCATCAGTTTATATTTTGGTTGATTGGCAAAGCATTACCCGCGTGTATTTTTAATCTTAAAAGATGATTAAAGTCATTTCCATTCAACCTTCAAATCTTATTTGGGGTTACTTTTTGATTATCAGACTCAGACACCGGATGCCAAGCAAACTCCGCCAACAAATGGACACATATAGGCTTAAAGAACTTAGGGCTGATTGAGAGTTGAATTAAATTCAATTAATACAAATGGATTCTTATTTGATTCATCCCCCACACCCTAACTCTAGCAACTCTACAGAATTAGGTTCGGAATTGCAGTTTGTACGGAAATGGAGAATTACGAGGGGTTGATTCGCTGTCACTGTGCTTTTGTAGCGTTCATGTGCTAACATCATTTAAAATTTATTTTATGGCAATACTATTACTAGTGCAATATTAATGGAGAACTAGACGAATCAGGCTATTTAATATTAGAATTCGTCAATTCATTACTTCTTAAATTTATTCTGTATCTATAAGACGCTAATGCAGTCGTAAGTAAATCGATTAATATATTCGAAATTCGAGTAAGATCGAGGACGAGGATTATTTCCATTAATAAGAGTTTGTAAAATTTTGTTTCAGTTTCTTCAAAATATCCGGGAACATTACTTATTTCTTAGCAAGCGCAAGGTGCTAGAGGGCAAAAGGGGACACATAATTTAAAACTCATAATTCGTATTAGGAGCTCAGCGAGCTGAGGATTTATTTAATTTCCTTAGGGCTTATTACTTCAAAGACGTCTTCCGGTTTCAGCTCCTAATGGATTGAATGAACATTTTAAGCTTAGAAGATACACGC
Organism: Agrenia bidenticulata; assembly: GCA_034694785.1. Taxonomy (NCBI): domain Eukaryota; kingdom Metazoa; phylum Arthropoda; class Collembola; order Entomobryomorpha; family Isotomidae; genus Agrenia; species Agrenia bidenticulata. The sequence goes on along the minus strand of JAQFYM010002359.1, from coordinate 9,314 downwards.
ACCTATTTAGTTAGATAAAGAAAGAGGCCTCAAGGATCTGGAAGGGGAGTTGAAGAATTATGCGAAAGCCATTAATGTCTGTGTGTGGAGTATTTGAAGAAGGGAGTCGATGGAACCAAATTTTTCGGTACTTAAAATTACTTTTACTCAGGATGGCTTTTAGGAGGGTAAAATAAACTGGGAATGATGACTTAGTGATTGTGGTTAAGTAAGGCCGAAAATTTATAAAGCCCGTGTGTCTGACTAAACTGTGAAAGAAAACATTTGGTTATGTGCGAGGATTTTCAAAGTATGTTGTAGAATTCCCGAATTCCAAATAAACTGTTTATCTTTCCAGAAGGAAGATGTATTATGCTTCACCTTCGTTAGAGTGAATTTGTAAAATATCTCTTCATCTACACTCAAACTGACTCTGAAACTTGGCTGTTTAAATTCATACTTTAAAAATTTCATAATACAAACAATCCGAAGAAGCTATATGGGTTCCTTTTCTAAACTGCACTTAGTCCAAACTTGGCTCCTTTTTTGTCTAAAGTTCTAAATCTAATTATGAGAAAGTACAAAATAATGAAGAAAAATTTGCTTATAACTTTCTCCTCCAAAAGAACGTAGCTTGTTTTAGGAACTTCGTTGTACACATAACGTGCTCTTTTTTTGCTTTTCAGTTCACAGTTGCAGTATTTCAGCATTTAGCTGAAGGCATAATTAGAGTTAAATGTTAGAATACAAGCACACACCGTACTTGTATGTATGTATCTATGCAGACGTCGTATTCTTCGTCAAGTTCAAGAACATGTATAGCTTAATTATTAAGATTTACTAAATCAAGTTCTCTTTATCCTTAAGGCTGTTAATAAATTTAACTCTTCAAGGTTAGGATGGCGAAACTAATTTTAAAGAATTGAGGCACCACATCAGGAAATTGATAAAATCAATAAAATCCTTCGGCATATTTCCACAGAGCATGAACACAAGTTGAAGATGAGGTTTTCTTCTTTTTACTTTCACTCTCACTTTCACCTTCCTCGTGCCTCAATTTTTTTATCTCTTGATGTGAATGTGAATAGGATGGAATGGTGGTGTTAAGCACCTGTGTCTTCGTATTTACTGAGATGAACCCACTCAGCTTTCTTTTTCATCAAAGGAATGAAGAAGTAGAAGTTGGTACTTATCTTTAATTATTTTCTCACTCCATTTATTCCGTCACGTAGAGCAGTCGACACGGAAAGGCGACGTTTTCATGTAGCTCTGTGTCTGAGGGATAGTTTTGAGTACTGTTGAGTGAGCCGCTGGAGATTTAGAAGAATCCTTCATGCAGATGAATCTGTATTTCATACTCTTTCATGGACTGCACGTGCTTCGAATTCGAATTATGATGAGTTGTGCTCACATGCACATACCAATACTACTGTTAGAATTTTGAATTTTTATGAAACTGGAAAGAAGTACGTATTTTTTAAGTTTAAGATCATTAAATCAAATGACCTTGATCAAACCTTTGGACTTGGGTCCTAAAATTATTAAGTTTGTTCTTAACAAAAAGATACAGTTAAACTATTAAACAATAAAAATGACCACCTTGTATGTAACTAGTAAGAAAGCTAAAAAACATTAAAAAATAAAACGAATTTGTCATATTAGGAAGAAGGTTTTGTCAATATTTATTTAGTGCTTCTGTGATGGTGAGAATTTTTGTTCATCAATCATTTTGCAGTCAAATTAGATTGATGTTATTTAGGGAAACATGGGGTTGTAATTTATTGTTTACGAACGATATCCTAAGTCATATAAAATGTGATTACTACTTGGTGTAATCTATACTGCTCAGAAGTTTGCCAACTTGATTTCAATTTTCTCTCGACTGAGAAGGAAGCTTGTCAGTTGTCACCCGCATCTGTCTACTCTTCGGGAGTCATATACTTATTGTGTTGATTCAGAATGTCTGAGACTATACACCAGCGGGATATCTTCAGTTAGAACTTGAAACTTGGCAGTGTACGGTCGTGTCAGATTTTGATTGAAACTTCTTCAATCGTGAATTCGGACTTGTAAAAGGGAGGGGGAACTCTTAGTTGAGGAGTTTCGTCAAAAACATCTTAACTTTCTTTGGTCTTGCTTCACTTTCCGTTCTAGCATGACCACAAAATCTATTTGAAAAGGCTTAAAAATACAACTATTAACTATGTATTTCAACTACTATTTTGACTGGGTTGTTCATAGAATAGAATTGCATTCATCCAAAAATGTTGCAATCATATCTCTCAGAGCTGAAACAAAGTTCCAGAGAAAGAATGCATGGGCATTTGGGCATGGATAAACTTGAAAGTTCTCAAGTTCGATTCTTTATATTCTCATCTTTTGATACACTCTGAAGGAAACTGTAGCATGTAGAATTTATGTGTAGTCTTGAGGAGTCGTTATATGTAGTTACGTAGCTCATTCTAACAAATTTCCTCAGTCGAGCCAACATCAATTTCGGACAAAGACGAAACAGGAAACACTGTAACGTGTATCGTTCGCATACCCCACTCAAATGATATGATATAATGGATCTCTCATATTAAGAGTTGCTTAGTTATACTGGAATGGAATCCTTCCATCTTTGTGGTGTGATTGTCTGCGTGATCTCGATTCTCGGTGTAAGCAAGCATCATGAAATGCTGGAAAGGTTTCTGGTTGGCTGAGTGAATAGGAAGGAAGTAAATCTCGATTCTCCTTGCTTAGCCCAGCAGACGCATAAATAGCCTGACGAGAGGGGAATATCGCAATTGTAATACCGAGCAGATAGGCATATCACAGTCCTCTGATTCGGATTTCAAAAGAAGCCAGGCAAATAGTGAAAATGAGTTCCGAAATCTTGAGCTCATTAGGATGGAAGACAATAATGTGAAAGCCATGACATTAGAGGGTTTTCATTTCATAATGGTCCACCCCTTAACACTAGTCACTCGTTTTTCAGACAGACGATAGAAACTGAAAGTTTTACATAAGAAAGCCATTTGATGAGACCACAGAAAAGTTGGAGAGTTGGAGATAACTTCTTTTTTAAATCCAACTCGGCTTTACCACCCTGTTGAGATAATGTACGGACAAGGAAATTTATACCTCCATTAGGATTATTATTCGTTCTCCCACGAGATCAGTGCGTGACCCTCTTGGGTTCAGCGGTTGAAATGCTAACGGTTACTTACACTAAAGAGTGGAGTACCCGGATGAATAGAGCTTTAAAGAAGAAATAAGTTTGAAACAGATTCTGGGCTGAAAGTACATGTCTCCAGTAGATACTAGCTACATGCATCTGCCATTGAACTCCAGACAATGGAAACTTGTAGTTTATCTCAGTCAGCAGTTTGAATTGCAATGTTGTAACCCGATTTTATAGCTTTTTGTGATGAAATTTCTACGTAAAAGAAGAAAGGACGGGTGGCGAGAGACTCTTTTTTGTCCTTGGACTCTGGATTCGAGTCAAAGGTTCTTTACTCTACCTGATCTATGACCAAGTAGTGGAATGTTCGGGTAAGAGGGTAAGACATGGCTGTGCGTAGTGCGTACAAGAATCAGTAAAAATTGTTTTTTATTTGCACAAAACTCAGTTGATAGTGCTCATAAAAATGTCCCATTTCTGGTTTAATAGCTTCAGTGCATTTGTAGTGCAGTTGTAGGATGAGTGAACATGCATTATGTTGATTGCCTAGATAAATCTTTAAATTGAATTAATTATTTCTCTTGAATTTGAGCCAGAATTTGACAAATGGTAAGTAAAAGACTATTTGTTCCTGAATTTATCGCGGCACCTTTTACTGCTAGGAATGAAATGAAGTAGATTTAGTAGGCAGGAACTTTCTTCAAAGTTGGAGTTTTCTCACCGTGTAGTAAATTTAATTGAAAAGATCAACGGGAGAAAACATTTTGCTATTCCACGATTGTTCACAGAATTATTTCTAACTAAACAAAAGATTCAAAAGTTCGAAACTATATTTTGCTATATAAATTTGTTTCTCTGTGATTCATTCCATCGTTTTTGTGACAAATGCTCTAATTCTGTGTAAAAGTTATAACTACAAAGTTTTGAAACTGAGTTTTTCAAAAGAGATGTTCCAAGTTATTGTTCGCCGTGGGTGCTACTGCCTTTCGATGACTCAAGCAGAGCAGGGCACCAAAGCCATGAATCCTGGGCAGAGGGTGTCAGGATTATTTAGAAAGGGAAGAGTAAATTAATATCCAAATAGGGAATAGAATGTGTCTATGGGGTGAGGGCATTTTACATTTCAAAAGTTGGAATAGATTTTTAAGTGAGGAAATCCCTGCGGAATTCTCTATCTGTATTTCTATCCTGAACGCGATGAATGTATTTCTAAAATCTAAAGGTACGATACGACGAGGGTGTGTGTTATTTATCAACTGACCGTGTTTTTCATCCTGACTCAACCATATTATTAGGAGTCCCCTATATAATTTTCACCATACCAGAACTATCTGTTTCTGCCGATCTGTGACATAAAATATTGAATCCCTTTCACAATTAAGATTGACTGAGTGAATAAGATGAAGTTGACTTGAGCTTTGTAGGATTTCTTTACCCTAAGCTGTCTGGTGACAGTGCGTACACGTGAATGTGATTTAAAAGCAGTGATTTCTTCTACTGCTTGCACTGCCTCTCTAAAAATCTTTATTTGGGGAGGCAGATGCCTGTTTCGTAAAAGTACTAGGTGCAGAGAGAGAGGGAGAGGAAACGGTAAATGAAGGAATACAAATGTTGTATCCTTTTTTCCAGACCAGTCGGTTGATTTGATGAAGGAAAATAAAGTAGCGGTGGTAAACCAACAAAACATTTCTTAAGTGTATAACATGGCTTGTGCCCAAGTGCATGAATATACAACACTTGACAGAAGAAGTCTTCATGACTGGTACATGTGTACTTCCCATATGGATCATCTGCATACCGTCAATTCAAATGAAGATTGACGATGGTTATTGTTAGCCTGGCTGGAGTATATTTTGTTGATAGTCATGGAAAGATGAAGTAGATAGGCGGGATGCAAACTCATCTCATCATCATACGAGATAATCGTAATTGTCCTCGGTTCCCGAATTCATCCAGGATCCATCCTCGTATCGTGCAAGGAAATATTGTCTGAAAGAGGTCTGGAATCTTTGTTTCGTGGCTCGAATCCGGGCATCGGTTGACAATCATAATGGGGTACTTGGGGTTAGGCAGCTTGCGAAGGATGATTTTTTGCTACATTCAAAGCAGAGTACTATACCACTATCAACTAGCGTTAAAGTACTTGGAGACACGGGAAACACAAATAGAAAATGGGGATTTTGAAGGGGAACGACATGAGACGTGTGGCAGAAGGGATAACAGTCTTGTTTTTGCGTGGTACAAAAGGACTTTATTCATCCTCTGCCGTTGGTTGCTGTTCTGATTCCCTGTATAGGGCTTATGGTATGATGCTACGATTTATGATTTGCATGGCAATGGCAAATTTTCTAACTTGTAAATGTAATGGAACCAAACTTGAGAGAGATGATCACATGTATGTCACTCTGTATGGTCGCATGGAAACCCGGTTGGTGTGTCTGCATTATGCGTAGGGGTTGTCGATCGTAGATGGCTTATTAGGACTGGGTATTAACTCTATTTGACTGGGTCCTTATATTGTTTACGCGACTAAATGGGGGTAAGTTCGGGTTTAGCACAGTTCAATTATGGGTACTTGCTACATGGAAGAAGCCCTCTAAATCGAGGGTTCTCATACTTCTCATTGTAAAGAGAAGTTGGTGGGTTGAATTATCAAAGCTGAATGAAATGGAAAGTTGAATGTCGTGTATGCTACCCTCTTCGTATTTTATTCATGGGATTGGATTAGAGGATCCTTTGAGCTTGGAAATGGCTTAGATCCCCTGAAGCTGCAAATTAGTTGGGTTCTGTTTATCTCTTATTGTCGGGCATCAAGTTTTGAAATGTAATGTTGTGAGTTTTGCCCAGTATACTTTGCAGTAGGTCTCAATATTTTTAATTGGGTCTGAGCGATTATACCTATAGTTATTTTAATCTAAGATGGCTTGCCATAGTTGCCATCCATAAATCATTCTCACCATCCCACGAATGGCTTACATTATGTACACATGATGAACACGTTCTAAGCATTAAAATTCTGCTACCGGGAAATAAATTAAGTGTGAACATAGCACACAGATTAGGACAGTCACCAGTAGAGATTTGATGATAATTTGACAAAATTAAACGAACATAAAATCATAAAAATATCACAAGCTAAACTGAACTGACTGCTCGCTTTAGTTCCTGGAAGAAATTAAAGTCTGAGTACATGTTGAGCTGTAATCTTTATTTAAACAGAAGTCGATTGTAAACAAGGAGGAATGGAATAGTAATTTCTTAATAGTTTCTTCAATTTTTGTGGTAAATTTCGCAGTTCTTACACCTAACCTATTTGTCTGTATCCTTTTAGATTTGGCTTAACCAAAATTGTAGAAAATGGACTCGCCATCTACTTCATGTCTTAAACTCGTCCTCTTTCCAGATGAATTAACTATTTACCGACTTGAACGGGATGCACTTGTTCCACCAGCTGTATTGTCTTTACCGTGGTACACGATTAGCAAGACATTGGACGAACTCTCAATAATTATACCTTCGAGCTTTGAAATCTTTGAACTCACTGTAAACCTAAAAAAAGAGCCCGGATGGAAATGCTTTAAAATTGACTCTGTGTTAGACTTTGGATTGGTCGGTATTTTAGCGAGCATTGTAACTCCGCTGAAAAACGCTAAAATTCCTGTATTCGTGATAAGCACGTTTGATACTGACTACATTATGATTAAATCTGACCATGTTGAAAATGCAAAACGGGCGATTGTAAATGAAACAGGATATTCTGTTGTAGACAGCAAACTTTCTCTTAAATAGATCATACTAAATAAAATCATTCAATTCAATTTAATTTGTACACAAGAAAGGCTTAATAAATAGCATAAAAAAAAGATCATACAATCGCAGTAAAAATATCCAATTTATTCACAACAATGTTCTTTTGTTGAATTGCAAGGGAAATGGGAAAGTTTGTTTAAATTGAAACCAGAAAAAGTCGGGGATTTTTTAAGACAAGATTTCCGGTTGATGATAGACAATAAATTCATAAATCAAACCCCCCCCCCCCCCCCAACCTCGTCATGTGGCATTGACCATTAATCAGTTTCAGCCAGCACTAATGACTAATGAAATCCCCGGCAGTAAAAAAAAAGTTGTCGCAAGGAAAGAAATGTAGTTTTAGAAGGCAATATGATAGTGAACATCATTGGGGATGGACTTTGAGAAGATAAAATACGAGCATTGTATGAGTTGGTGCTGATAGAAAAGAAATGTGTTAGTAATCGAAAATACTAGAGAAAGCACGGATTGTGTATTTAGTGAATTTAACTTTCTCCTTGTCTGAAAGAACCTGAAACATTGAGCTCTCGACTCTGTACTTGAGAATTGAGATATATTTCCTTTGAGATTTGAGAATAATCAACGATTTGCACGTACACTCATTTACGCGTGTTCAGAAACATTAGTTAGATTAGATTATCTAAACGGAAGTCGCAAATATTTGATTAAATCTGGGTTTTTCTCTATTCCAGATGGATTACATATCGTTCGGTTGAATACATGCAAGCTACACCCCTAATAGTTTGTTGCACCATATCAAAGAAGATGTTCAACCTGCACTTTCTATTCATCGGGCTTTTCTCGATTTCTTTTTGCGTTGGTCAGACGCCAATAAGTACCCAGTCTCCAAAGTCTGGGAAGTTTCCAGAAGGGAAACCAATCCAGTTATCATCAAATAATGATTTTGTAGGAACTATCAAGCCAAATTCTAGCGATTCAATTCCGGTAGAATCGGTAATTCCAACCCCCCTTGCACAAGTGCAGGATAGAGGTCGACCTCCCTTCTCGAATTCCAATGCTATTGATAATGAACGTGAACGACAAGACCTTGATCGAAATAGAGATAGAGATAGAGTACGGAATCAGTCCCCTCGTTATGAAAATCAAGACGCTGAGCAGGACCAACGATCTCCGTTTGGCAGAATTCCAAGACCACAGGATCCCTTTTCAAGTTTTGGTCCTACAAGTCCGAATAGGAATCGGAATAATGATTTCAGCACAGATCCTCGTCAACGACCTTCAGATAATTCACTAGGGTCTTTCAACAACAATCAACGACCGCAAACATCCGTCAACCCTGCTATCAATCCGTTCAATTACAACACTCAAAATAGAAATGCAAGAAACCGGGAGCCGTAAGTCTACTTTATGAACCTAGTTAGTTGTAATCGTCTCGCTTCAGCTTTCAAAATTTAAATCCAAATTCAATCCAAATGCTTGGTAAACAGTTCATGAATCTTCAAAAGAAAACACCTTCGAATTGCATAACCAACAACCAATTGAACAATTTCCCAGAATAACTTTGATTTGAAATCCCTTCAGTCATCAAAAGGGACGAAGGTCAATTTCATTCAAACTTTATTGCAAATCGGATCTCAAATAAAAGCTAAAAGATTCTGGAAAGGGTGGCCGGTGTTTTGGGAACGACTGAATGGAAACTCCCCGTGGGAGAAATCTGTGAGAATATCCGACAATCTATATACCGTCACAACTCTGATAAAGTAGGGTTTCAAGTAGAAAAGATTATTGGGCAGACCAGACCAAACACCAAGTTGGGAAATGATGGCTTTTCTTGGTCATTCCAAAACCAAGTCCAGAAAACAAAGATAGATTGAGAGATTATTTGAAACTCAAAAGCTAAAATGTTATATAACTTTAATCCGTCGTATATTTTACTGTCAACGGGAAATAAATGCTACATTTTTAAACTGCGATGAAATTTCTGCTTGCTTGAAAGTGTAATAAAAAACATTTCGTAATTTGCAAATTGCAATACATCCTGTTTTCCTTTTATCTTTAGGCGATATTTTGTCGTAGCTAGCAAAGTCGTTCGACCAGGACAAATCTACCGAGTTGCAGTTACAATATTCCAAACCCAAACTCAAATGCAAGAGATTGAAGTACGAGCTTCTCTTCTGAGAAATGGTGTGGACATAGGATCTGACACTAAGATCTGCCAACCGAACACGCCAGAGACATTAATGATAAAGGTTCGTGAGTATTAACGAAGATGAATAGAAGCGTCATCATTATTTATTCTCCACTACTTTCTCAGGAAGATTAATGTAGAGAGGAAGGATGTGCTTGTGTTTATATTACATGAATTAATTTAGGTTCCAAGGACCAGTATAGCGGGTAA
>JAQFYM010002358.1:0-24193 GCA_034694785.1 Agrenia bidenticulata | reverse complement strand
TTTAAATGCAATAAATGCATTTTTTTGATTTTAAATGCATTTTTTACCATTTTTTAGTTGAATTTTTGGTTCGCCCTTGTAATTACATTTCAGTTTTAATAATGATGATCTAATCCATTTTTAATTTATATGTTCACAAATTTTTAGAACTAGCATTTTTAGCTTAAATATCTTTGTATTAATGGGTATTTTTTAAAAAAAACTTTTTTTGCAATATCTAAGTTAGAAAATCAATGTTAATGTCAAAATAAAATAAATTCGCCATACATAAAAAACGAAATTTCATACGGTAAGTATTTGGTATTTTTATGCTTTTAAATGTAGACATCTTTGTATCTACACCAATTTGTTCTTTAGAACGATCTTATATTCATTGCAAATGTATAACGCAGACCCCATAAAATCTATTTTTAGCATTTTTATATACATATGCAAACAGCATGAGAACAAATAATATATAAATGTAGGCTATTTATTTTCTTTATATTATATACACCTTGGTTACAATTGCTGTCTTTGTTTGATTCTACTAACATAAGAGAATTTAAAAATATACATCCTGTATTGGCAGGATACAATCCGTTATAATGGACTGGGTCTAGGCTTGGCGGGTTGCGTAAAGAGATAGACTTGAGAAAAGTAAAATGTATTGGTAAAACTGTGTTGTTATACAAAAATAAGAAGAACTAAAGTGGATCAGAATGACAATAATAAGCCTAATGTATAATTTTACAAAGTAAGGTTTTATGTAAAGACTTTAAACTTACGGACAAAAATATTTTATACAAAAAAAGAGATATCATTGACCAAAGCAAACGTCAAGAATTTATTGATTGTAAAATAATACAACAATATGCAAAAACTACATATATGAAAAGCCGCATTTGTTTGGCAATTTTTTGAAATGCATAGATAATTTTAGTAACAATAAAGTAGATGACATCGGATGAAATAAGCGTCTGTGGCTTGTAATAATCAATATCTAGAATTAAGCCTGGAATAAAACAAACAAGAAACGCTATTCTAAAATTTATTTCTAAGTTTTAATATAAAAGACATAATTAAATTTTAGATTTTACTCAGGTATAATTTTAAAAAAAAACATTAATAACTTTTAGTGAAAAAAAGTTTCAGCAGCATGCTATAAAAAATTTAGATGAAAAATCAGTACGTCTCGCCAACTTCAGTGTTAAAAATTCTGCAATTTTTTTCTATCACATATTAAATACTCAATTCTACTCCGTTCTACACATAAATTGTAACAAAAAAGTTTTTTGCGCGTCATCTATTAATCCGTACATTGTTTTTTTGCAATTTTTTTGCCTTGACCTCGCTGGGTCTGCAACAAACAACTAATTGCACATGACAGTCACTCAAAATGCAACAAATGACGCCCTGAAATATCTTCTGTCGTGTTTTGATCAAATCATTATTCATAATATACCTACGAGGATTTTTACAATCCTTCCAGGTAGAACATTAACGCATATACACTCTGTTTGCAAAATATATTTACGATTATTGTTAGCATGTTTACAACACATATGGGTTTTAATAGTTAGCCCTAAAAAAGGTCATTACGAGGCCTTTAAATAAAGATGGCGAATTAGTGGTAAAAAGAATCCCCTATGAAAAGGATGGTAAACGAAGGAAAGTGAAGGCAAAACTGTATATAGCCTGATTACAAGGTTTTTCATGCATTCGAAAAAGAAGGTTATATTTTTTGACTCACTATGAACAAAAAGAATAGTAAAAATCAATATAATCGTCTTATATGGGAGTTAAAAATATTTATAGACAAATTATAAAAGTAAATAAGATAAACTTAAATCTTATAATTTATTGTAAAAATTCAGCTTTTCCATTGATTCAACTTTAAGTAACTCTATTTGTTCCGAAAATATATTTAGTATGTTGAAAATAATCGTATACTTTCACACTTGTAAGTGGAACATGACCTAGCAATTTGTTATGTGATAAAGACCGAAGATAATTATATAGCAAAAAATGATCGATATGTAGGTTAATTTTTGCTGCTTTTTTGTAATATTCTTTAAGATCTGGATCTTCTATATCGCAAATTGTTCTTCTAACTAATGTAACTTGTTTCTCATCCGATAATCCTTTTTTTATGACTTCGTTGATGATTTCCACATGAAAAATATATTTATTGCTGAATTTTAATATATTTTCAAAAGTTTTGGAGTTGTATTTTTAAAAAACATTTTCAAGATATAATGTGTCACAATGCTTAATAATGTGCCGATTACTAAACGATTAGAGTATTTATATCCGGTATAATCTAACCAAGTTCCCCAACTTGTAAGAATGGGAAATTTGTGGGGCTTAGATTTAGTAATTATGTAAAATTTGTTCTGATTCGATAAATTTTTTATTATCAAAGCTCATAATAAGCAATTAAATCATCGTATTGCAGCTGCTTTTTCGTTTTTTGCACATAAATCATGCATTTAAGAGACAATGCAAGATATGTGCATTAAATTATAATATGAATGGTAAAAATTTCTTCACAATGATAACAGCGTGTTGGCTTGGTCTGTAAATAATAGCTCAAAATGACTGTAGTCAAAATCTGGACCAAAAGTACCAAAGCATATGATTTTTTTTTTGTGAATATTATCTTTTGCTGCCATTAATTCATTTTACAGAGTTCAAATGATAGATTTCACCTGAAAATTTGATATCACATTTCCCAAGAAAAATATTCAAAATTATTATGTCTTGAGCATCATTGAAGATCGTAAAATGATGTAAAAATCCTTATTCAATAATTTCAAGTTAAGTATATTTATTTTTTTTGTAAAAAATTACATAAGTATTATATCGGTATAATGATTTGCACAATAAATCGGTTATTTTATATATTTTTTTTCAAAATTTCGATAAGCAGGATGACCAATTACAAAAAAAGGAATTTTACATTCAGCAAACATAGATAATAAGTAGGGCCCCGAAAATTCGTTACATTTTATGGAACAATTTAGAATGCAATTATATTTAGTTTAATTTAGTTATAATATAATATCTCAAGTTAGAACTCTTAATTGTAGTGCTGTTATCTGCTAGTAAAATTTTAAGAGTGCAAAAACACCTCTCGTTTGGTACCGTAACAAAAAAATAAAGATAATCAAACATCATAACGCCTGTACACAAGTATCAAAAATATGTTTAATCCAAGGTGAACCACGATTGTTTTGTAATCTAATATAGATTTTTTTTTTCATTTGATCATGTCACAGTTTTACTCTACAATTATAGTAGCAATTTATTTGTTCCAGAATAGGCAAATTATTGGGATAGGCTTCATCTCGCTGATCGACGAGATGAAGCCAAACTCTTCGAGGCCTAAATTTAAAAGGGGGTCTCAACTCGTCGGTCGGCGAGTTGAATCAGTTAGAATGTTTACAGACATTTAATGATAAAAACTCAACTCGTCGACCGACGAGTTGTGACCCCTCTTATAATTTAGGACTCGACAAGTTTGGCTTAACTCGTCGATCGGCGAGTTGGGTGTCTTCCAAATTATTGCTTCCAGAAACTTAAAAGATCCAACAATCAACTGAAGATTACTAGCATATTTTAATTGCTCTTAAAGTGCAACCGTTTTTATTTAAAGCATGCAATTCCGCATCTGTATTGCTTGCAAATTAATATAGGCAAAATTGTTTTATCTTTGAAAAGTTTTAATATATGAAAATTTTTGATTCAATGCATGATCCAAATCTCGCTATCAAAAGATAATTCGGTAGGGTTAATATATGGTTTCTTTGTATAAATATTGATTTTGTACATTTTTATCTAGAATTATTCAATCTGGTATAGGGTTGTAAAACTTCCCTATTTTTAGAAAATCGGGGAAATATTGGAAATTTACTGGGTAATTTTGGCAGTTTTAAAGAAATTTTGAATAATTTTAGGTTGCGAATATCCCCTTTTTTTTACTTATTTTTATTATTTTAAAAAACTTTTTTTAACCATATTTCAATTTGTTTTGCTATATTCGGGACTCCCATAAACGGTTTGGTTTGTCCTTCTGGCTTCGGGCAAGATAATTTAGAGAAAAACAAACAGTCAAAAAAATAATAAAATTAACCATTGCCATAATCTAACAGAATATACATTTTATATTTTTAACAAATACAAAATAAGGAAAAAGGTGAAAATAATAAAATACTGAAATTAAAATAATCAAAATAATCAAAAACTAAAAACTTGGTTCTAAAAACAATTAATACATATTCTAGTAAAAATATATCTCTGTTAAGTAAACTTATAAATTTTAAGTATCTAGAAAATTATAAATCTGTGTATTAAAGATTACTTAATTCGCAATCTTAGTAGAAATTATATAAAAACAATGTAAATTGACAAACTATATGTTAATGCTTCTCAAAGTACCAGATTTATGGTACAGATTTTTAAAATGCTTCCTATACCAGTTTTATATACCAATTATTGCATAGTAATAATCGGCAAAAATCATTTTACATATTTTTCAAATCTTCCAAAATTTCTTAAGTTTTCAAAACTTCCTACTTTACCGGTAAAACTTCCGATAAAGTTTCCATATGTATCAGAAGTTTTACAACCCTAATCTGGTAGATAATCGATTAGCTAAATTGCAGGTTTTTGTAGATTTCAGAGGCTAAAGACGTAAATTGTGAGCTAAGCACACTATATGGCTTAATTATATATGTTTTTTTACCAATTTTTATGCAAACGCTAAGCAATATGATGCTCCGTCACTTAATAAATATTTAAAATTATCGATTTGATCAGGCGATCGTGTTAAAATTCCAACATATGAAATTGATTTCTTGCCTAATATTATCTGAATATGTGTAAGGCATATCGTATATATGTACAAGGATTGGTTCATTTGGGTTCGAATCGAGAACTTGAGCATATATATTTAGAATAAATTGCCAGTTAGTATTGGTTGTTTCATCAAATGAAATCATAAAACTTTTATCTAAAAATAAATCTTTTGTACTATCGAATTTTTTGTCATAGAGAACTGGTAAATAAGAATTTCAGTATGTGTCAACTGATTTAATCACATTAACACTAATTTTTTTTAATAATTCTTTTATTTCAATGTTTCCTAAAACCTCGATAAAAATTTCACATTCTACAAATGTTTTAACGAGGTTTCGTGAAAATCTATATGCAAAGTGTGTATATCAGTTTAAATAAACTTGCTTATATTAAAAAGTTTAAGATTTTGTTGATAAAAGATACTGTTTTTATGTTGCACAATAGGATTTATACTCTTTCGATTGTGAAGCTTTTTACTGACCACACAACGATAACAGTAAAGGCACTCTTTAATAGCATATAAATACTCTGCCTCTTCAGTTTCCGTTATCTGAATACTTGGTTTTTTGTTTTTTGTACCGGTATTTTTTGGCATTTCTAAGGATATGCATTTTTAGGTTATGAGTAGCAATTATAAAAAAATAAGGACAAAGAATGTTGTAAATAGGCGTTTTAACACGGTTTCTATCGTCATAGATGTATAATATAGTAATTTATATCAATATGATCACCTTATAGCACTTTAAGTTCATTTTACGATCTATTTTGGCCAGATCTTTTTTTTTATAGCGTTGCAAATATAAATAGCCTCGGTAGAATTTCAAAACCTAGAATAAAAATTACCTAAATGCTACAAACTATTAAAAAATGTAGAAATATGATACTGGCATGGAATTTGTTATTTTACATGTGATAGCATGTGGTTTCAACTAAAAAAAATAGTTCGATAGAAAAAAATATATGCATTTAAGGTTCGGGGCCCTAATAATAAGTCACTGCTATTATTAAAATTAATAATTTTGGGGTCTAACTCATCAAATCTAGTATCGTCTGCTGACATATATACAAGCCTTGCTTGATGTGATGATGTATTTATATGACGTCGCATATTCGTTGTTCCTAATCTTTGATTTTATTCATAATCTTTTAAGCAAAAGGTACAACGAATTTTTTTATTTATAACAACTAGTTCTTAAAATTAATTTAAAAAATCTTGAACAGGAGAAAGACTACTAATATCATAAAATGGCATAACAACAAATTATTTTTACCCATATATTTTTTATGTTGTCTTTAGTTTTTATTTTAAAAAAAAACTTTATTAAATTAGTAAAGGCGATTGAATCGCATTCATTATTTAAAGGCCTAGACATTACACATATATGTGTAATGCTTAAATTAGCCATTACACATATATGTGTATGACTACGGCGGACCATAAATGCAGAAAAATTATGCAAAATTATGCATTTTAAAAAAAAATTCTTCGAAATTCAGCATTTAAAAAATTTGTTTTATTTTTCTAGTCGAGAAGTAATTTTTTTATACTTGTTCCCTGTAACAGTTTATACCATGTAGTAAATTTTGATATTAAAATCATAATATTGCAGTATTAACAAATAAAGAATTATAAATGCAAAAAAATTCTGCATTTAAAATAAAAAACCTGTTATTTATGGAATTTCATCCGCAATTACAAATTTCTTCAGCATTTGGTCTGTCCTAGTTATGACTAAATTGGCCATTACACCCATGTGTGTAATGACTAAATTGGCCATTATGCATATATGTGTAATGACTAAATTGATCATTACTCATATATGTGTAATTATTTATTCAAGGGTTAAGATAAAATAATGACTGTTAGCAATTTAAATGTTCTTATCTCTTGTTTGCTTATCTTAGGCTATTTTTCTATTTTTCTTTTCTTTACAAATTTTTATAAATTTTCACAATTTTTTTTAAAATTTTTATTTTTTTTCAATTTTTTTACATTTTTTATAATTTTTAAAAATTTTTTCTATTATTGCAAATTTTTTGAATTTTTATTCATTTTTATTATATGGTTAAACATTTTCACAAGTTTTTATGTTTTTTTATGATTTTTACAAATTTTCGCCAATTTTCTGAATGTTGTAAATTTCCACAAATTTTTAAGAAGACTAAATGATCAAAATTTTTACATATTTTTATTTACAAAACAAAACTTTTAAAATTTTTTAATTTTTTGATTTTTTAATTTTTTAAAAGTTTTTGTAATTTACACTAAATTTTTTATATTCTTAAAAATTTTAGCAATTTTTACAAGTTTTTTTAATTCTTAAAATTTTTGCATTTTTACAAATTTTTAAATTATAGAAAAATTTAAAAGATTTGTTTAAATTGTGACAATTTAAAAAATTTAAAAAAATTTTGGATAAAATTTTAAAAATTCGTACAATTTTTTAAAATTAAAAATTGCAAAAATTTTTGTGATTAAAAATACTTTGTAAAAACTTTAAAAAATTAAAAAATTTGTAAAAAATTAAAATATTTTCAAAAAATTTAAAACCTAAAAATTTGTATAATTTTCAAAAACATTTTTTTTTCTATATGTATAATTTCTAAGATTTTTAATTTTTGAATTTTATATTTTTGTAACTTTTTTAACTTTTTTAAATTTTTTTAAAAGTATAAATATGATTTAATTTTACTAAATATTGCGCTTTTTTCTTTTTTTTTAAAAAAAATAATTATTTTTAATTGTTTTTTTTTGCATTTTTTACATTTTTTTTTATTTTTTCATATGCCTTTATTTTTTTAGTAATAAAGATATTTTTGCCTTACTTTTATTCTGAATCATTATGTTTCGTGAATTTACAGCAAGTCGATTTTTTTTTACCTTATTTTTGTCCAAAATATTATTTTTGTTTAAAATATTATTTTTGAATCCCTTTAATTTTCAGCTAGCGGATTTTTTTTGCTTTTATTTCGACACGGAAATTATTATTTTTGACCCCTTTTCCACTTAGTGATTTGGCCTAAACTCTTTTAAGGGTTAATAGAACAGTACCCGGCAGCTCCCAAAAGAAAAAACTGCGTTAGAAATGCTTTTAATTTTATCGGATGATGGTACAGAAATTATATCTTGGAGGTTTGAAACTTAAAATTATTACAGCACATAGCCCTCTTCTTTTATTTATGTAAGACAATGCAAATTTCTCTGCACAATCACGATAAGGATACGCCTTGTTGTATAGTACGTTAATATACTTAGATCTTTTATAAATTTCAGCAATATTTTATAGTGGATGATGTGTCTTTTAAAATGTAAAAATTGTGACATTTAGGTTCCTGAAATGAAAAAATTGTTAGAAAATAAAGTATCACGAACAGTAGAAAAATATATATCAGGCCATGCTTTGAAATATTTGGTCTTTTATGAACTAGTAAGAACAGCAAAAAATATAATTGTTCGGTTTACGCTTTATTCATATTTACTATCGTAACTTAAATCGCTTTCTTACGATTAGACTAATTTAACTTAATATAAATCGATTTTACAAATATACTGTATTTTTTTGACCATATAATAACAGTTTCTATTACGATGGCTAATTTTTATTGTTTTATTATTTACTTTTATTGTAAATTAGGCAAAAAACAATCTTATCGATATAAGGATGGATTTAGTAGATCTTATCGCATTTGATACAACATAAAACTATCATGCACAGCAATTTTATGTATTTATAAACATTTTAAATAAAAGTATCCAGTGGCGTAGCCAGGATTTTTTTTCGACAGGGCTAGTCAGTGTTTTTTTCCCTTTTGCCCTATGAACACGATTTAAATTGACAAAAATCCTAATTATTTTTTTATGAAATTTTTCATTGTATATTTTTTTGAAATTAGGTTTTTTTGTCAAAAAAATCACTGCACAAAAAAAAACCCCCCCTTAGATTCAGGCGCAACTTTTATTTCTAGGGAGGGGGGCTGGACCCCCCCCCCCCTGTAAGTATCAGATACTAAGAACAAAAAACATCTATAATTGATGTGTTTTTTTTGTAAATTACAAGTGATTTTATTATTTTTATAGTAAAAAACCGGCTACAAAAAATGTTATTAGGAAAATGGTATATTAAGTACAAAACAGGTTTTTATATAACGCAAAAATATATTTCGCACAAACATATATTTTTGCACAATAATAGATGCCCTATCTACAGAAAACAATTTGCTGTATTTTTTAGTATGTAACCTTACGAATTTTTTAATTAAGCAGTCTGTCTGATAAAATGATCAGGCGTTGTAGAAAATTATTTAATAAATATCAACTTAGTAATTATCACATGCAAATTTTTTTTATGGATTTTGGAAAATTAGTCCTGAGAGAGTTGGCAAAAACTATTCGGCGGGGCTAAATGATAACACGGCTGAAGGCAGGTTTTATATTACAAAAAGCCCAAATATTCACCTATCGTTATGTATAATATTGACAAAAGTAGCGAAAGTATAATATAAAATACAATATGATGCATCTTTCGATAGTTAAATATAGCTTGTAGAAAAAAAAAGGTTTATGTATTTTTTTCGTAATTTTATAAAACTAATACCTACCCATACACTATCCCTGTTCCATTCCAAATATTAACCGATTGAAAAAATGTTATTTAATAATATGAGATAATGCAAACTCATTTTTCTTGTCAATTTATTTTATTGTTGTGTGCCTTTAAAATTTCTTGAACAGCGGGTTTAACAATTCACTTTATGCTTTTTATCACATAATATGAAGCAGTTAGAGATAAAATATCAAATGCAATTACTAAGAAGTATTTTTTACAAAAAGAAATTTAAATGGTTAGAATTGAGTTTTTGTTTATTTAAAGAGAAATTGGGTGCTTTTTTGCTTTTTGTTTTCCGTTTCTTTTTTTGTGATTCATGTATTTTTTTTTACTAAATAGTTAGATATAAGATAAATTTGGTATTTTTTTTTTTATAATTTTTACCGCATCTTTTTGATAAAACTTTTTTTTTTCTTTATGCTTTTTTTACAATATTTAACATCGCTCTGTTGCGAATTTGCCTTTATGATGCTTTCTCGTCGTACACTGCCCATAAAAAATAATTATTTAAAAACATACTGTAAAAACTATTCAAAAATCTTTTATATTTAAAAATGTTTATATTAAGTAATCAAATTTGCAAAAATTTAGCAAGCAATAAAACAATAGGGAATAATTTTAGAAAAAGCCTATCATATTTCATACTATTTTGGATCTTTCTTTTGCAATTTACCATATACAGACTACCTTATTAATCATCAAACTGCTTTGTATTAAATTATTCAGATTGAACAAAAATATTTATTTTAAAATATGTATCAACACTTATTGTAATTAAATTATACAAGTGTTGCTTAATTGATACTTTTTATTTAATTATTTTATGTTTAAATGGAATTCTTTTTTGTTTATAGCAATATTGTAACTTTTTAATTGTATTTCTAAGCATAATCATGGACTTTGACCCCTACCCTAGCCCTAACGCTGAACCGATATCTAACTCAATCTACCTAAAATCAACCTCGCTCTAGCATAAAAAAATTATATCTGCTACATTTTCGTGTACACAAATCCCAGTAAAAAAAATTCAGTATTTTTCGAATCTTTTTTACATTAAATTTTATAAATTTATTAGTTATTTCATTTTTTTATAGAAAGTTTTTATCTTTTTAATAAATTTATTAGGAATTAACGGCACAGATGTTTTTTAAATGCATTTTAATTCATGCTTAATTTGTTATGTTATATGTATCTATTGGTAAAATTTTAGATATTACGGATAGTTCTTTGGGGTTTTAACTATAGGTAAAAAAATCCTTATGGGACAATAAAAAAGACAAAAAAATACCGAACATATCTACGCATTGCTGTAAATACATTTCCCGTGTAGCATGCAGGATTGCAGTTAGGTTTTTTTATCACCAGATTCTATTTTTAAGGTTCTTTAAAAACGCGAAATCTGCAAGTGTCACCATTTGGTGATTTAAGTGTTTTCTGGTGTTTTTAAAAATTTATCATTTCTTAAATTTTACTACACTAGAATCTAATGGTCAAAAAATAAATATGAAAAAATATGAAAAAATATTTTTAGAGAAACGAAACTAAAAATTTAAAAAAGCGTAAAAAAACGATTTTGTATTTTAATAATTTTTACGTAAACGAAAAAAACTATAAAGACACCATGTAACATATGAAAATCACAAATATAATTTCTTAAAGAATACCAGCAAGTAAAAATTATGCAAACTATAAAGAAAGAAAAACCTGCGTTATCCTTTATCAGGGGTACCATCAGTATTCTTTAACTAAAGAATTACATTTATACTAGCTTAAAAAAAACACAAAAACATTTAAAGCCCCAAAAAAAAACAATTTTCATTTTTTAATTATAAATTCTGCAGAAAATATTATAATCCTTTTACGAAGCAAACCAATGAAATTTTTTTAAACAAGTTTCGGAACAAAATAAGAATAATAAAACATTAAAGGGTAATTTTTATGACTAGGTGTCTTTTATACAAAAAACAGGACTCATTTATAGTGAAACTTCCGCACCTTAGATAAAGAAATCCTCTAAATTAAATGTCGACAAAATCTCCTTATGCAATATTTAAAATTTTTTGTTAGTTCTTATGAGATGAAAAGGCAGTTTGTAAAAAAGCCCACTGCTTAAATATTTTATACTGACCGCCATAGTAAACAACGGTGTGAGAAGGTTTTCGATTGATTCACGAAAAATGTCATCATTTTGTAAAGTACTTTATACTTTAAATCTTATTTAGGGTTTGAAAAATCCCGGGATAAGAAAATCCGGGACACGAAAAACTTTAAAAATCGCTATCCTTGGATTTCCATATGTGTACAAAAAACCCCTTTTCTGTAGGTTTTATATTTTTTCTTGGCAAAAAAATACCAAAAAAATTCCCGCGATGCTTTTTTGTTTACTCATGCATATTCTTTGATGTAAAAGACATAATACCAAGCAGCTTTTAACATAGAGTTTAGTATATTAAACAAATGGCATCTATGTTAGGGCATTTTCGAAACTGGATAGACTGTTATATTCACACACAAGCTCAATAGATGCACAAAATCTAAATCCGGTATTTATACGCGTTTATGCGTTATATAAAACATAAAATGCTAAATTTAATACAAGTTTTAACAATAAATATACTTTTTTTTGTTATAAATTTAAAGCATCTAGGCCATATAAGAAAATAAAAGCATTATGTTTTTACATTATCAAGCAACTAAAAGATTTATTGCTATAATATGGCAGATACTTTTTTTTTTTTAACCAATCTAAGTTTTTTTAAAATTTCTGATATACTTAACGTGTTTATTTGCATTAACACGCAATAAGTCTATATAAAATTATACACGAATGTATATATATGCTATACTATTTTGCCGAATAGTGTTGTTTTTTGCAATGTTTTATTTTTCTTTGCAATATCTTATACTAGTTTATTATATTTACAGCTTAATATTATGATATAAAACTATCTATAATATTTTATTGCTATGATTTGTAAATTTTTTGGTTCTTACATTTATCATTGGATTTTGTTTCACGTTTAATACCATTTAAAAAACATATGCATTAATATATACCGAAATACTTATTTCTCTTGTTCTGGACTTAAAAAAAAAGATCTAAAAAGTGCAAGTGGTACAATATGTCATGCAAAAAGTTTTAAATAAATAGTATTTGTTATAATAAATCACTATGTATTATATTTTTTATTTCATACGAACACTACATTTTCTTTAGACTCAGCATCTTAACTTTGCGGCAAAAAAATGGCAAAGATTATATTTACGTATACAAAAATATACAAAAACTTTTTTTTTATTTCTCTATTATTATACAATCTTACGTACAAAATATTATCTACGGTCGAAAGTATACCCAAATGCACGCCTTTTTGCTCATGGTTGTTATATGCATGAGGAAATCTTACTATTTTTGCTGTTTTAGCTTTGGCAAAAAACAATACTCTCTCTGCCTATAAAAAAGTGTCCGCTTTGGCATAAATGAATTTATTAAGAGCCATAAAAAAATTTATAACACAGAAAAGATATTATTCTATGTTAGAAATAATAATCATGTGTTTTTGTTTGTTTTAATTACATGATCATTTAAATGCCCTCGAAACTGTTAAATGTGAGTGACATAAATTCGAAAATACCCAAACATCTATTATATATATATAAAATAACTACATAGGGTATATTACCACTGTATTTTTTCCAATATCTCTTTATATGTCATTGTTATGTCATTCTCTACTTCAATTGTCACGACCATTTAAAATAGAATTCAAACAGAAGGAGCAATATAAAATGTACTTATAAAGTCTTATATAATTTTTTATTGCGTAAGTATTATTTTATATGATCTGCATGGCTGCATTCATCAAATCGGACACTTTTTCTTGGACAAAGAAGGGTTGGAAATCGGACATATTTTCTTGGACAGAGGGAGTATTTCTCTAAATAGTTACAAAAAAAAAATATAACTTTGTGTTTAAACTAGATTTTCTAAATTTTAACAATATCAAATAGTTAAAAAGCTAACTATGAACGGCATTAAAAGCCGGTTGTACGGTTTATTTCTTTGATGTTCTTAATTATGGCATACGAAATTGGGATAAACATAAAAAGCATAAAGGCATATCTTTTATTAAAAACAGTTTTTTTTATTCAAGCGATTGCTTGACAACTTATACCAAAACAACACACAACCATAACAAAACGAAAAGACGGTAACTCTTGTAAAGTAATAACATGCACATGGCACCGCTTTACATTTTGCAGTTATACTGTTGCGTTTTAAATTATAAAATAAAATAAAATAGGTACAGACTATAGTTAAGACCACATTAAAATAATTTGGTATAGTAAAATATGATGTTAATGTCTGTTTTAGTACTTTTCGAATTTTTTAGAAAATTTTAAACGATATTAAGTCTATTCAAATGTCAAATTCTCGTTAATATGACTAGAAGAGTACAAAAATGAACAAACTTTCTATTATTACAACGAGTTCAATTATTGTAAAGTTGTCTTATGTTTTTTGATTTTTGATTCAGAATTTGAAACGTGTTTATTTCACACAATTTTTTTATTTTTAGGCAAAAGTTAAAGACCCTCTAGTTTGCTTTTTAGGCTTTATCTACATATTTTTGTTGCTACAGAACCCTTTATACTTTTTTGAAAGGTGATTTTGGGGTCAAATGTATTTAACTTTTCCTTATTCTTTATCTAGTTTATACGATTCTAATTGTTACTAAAAGGTAATTTTATAAAATAAAAGGTTTAAAATAAGTTAAAAAATAATTTAAAAAATCGGGATCCCGGCATCCCGTATAATTTCCCGGGATAAGTATTTATGTCTTTTTTCCTGAAATCCCGGGATCCCGGGATTGCAAACCCTAATCTTATTAGTAGGTATATATACTTTTGCGCAATACATCTTCTGTTTTTAGCGATTTCCAAGGTAATAACATGAAACCAAAACGATAAAGATGAATACGAATGTAACTTCCGATAAATAATGCCGTCAAAACAATACAAAAAAAAGATTTTGAACAAATTTTGTATTATTTCTTGCTAATTAAATTTTTTGTTGTATTTTTTATAGCAAAAAATAGTCTTTTCTGCAAATTTACTTAAAAGGTTTTCTTTATGAAGTCAAGTTAGAATAAAGGCATTTTGTATGCTTCAACAGTTCCGCTCTTTTTTTTATAATTATGAGCTGCGCTAAAAATGCATTTTTTTTATAAAATAAAAAAATTTGCCGGTTTTTACGAAAAAAAATAACTTTTTTTTATATGGTAAATGCAAGAACATAAGATTTGTTTTTGATTATTCTAATATTTCTGTTGAATATTTTTTCTACGATAAAATGCTTTATATACATGTATTCTTGTCTTATAAGCGGTATCATAAATTTCCGCATAAAAACTCATTAGCATTAATATAAGTTCGCCTACTTGTATACTACAACCATTGGTTTTTTAGCTAATTAATTAGAATTATTTAAGAGTTTCCTCATTAAGTAAATATAAATAATACGTAATAAAAATAAAAAATATAAAAATCTACAAATTTATATCAATTAATACAAATTATTGCTAAAAATCCTAATTTAACAATTTTCGCGTACGATTTGTAGCTTATAAGTATATTAAGTAAACATACACAAATAAGTACCCCTGTTCATGACTAAAAATTAAATTAAAGAAAATCTAAAAAGGCGTGTTTCTTTCTTCTTATCAGTTTTACTGCATTTTTAGCGCCTAAAGAGTCGGATTGTTTTTTAAATTCTACAATAAGGTGAGCTTAACTGAACTTCTGCCATTTCAAAAAAAAAGTATCTCAGAATAATGACTTGGAAATATTAAATAGTGTATTTATACTGCAATTTTGTACTGTATTTCCAAATGAATGTCAAAAAAGAATACACGTCGATTCTTAACAAAAAAATGGATACATATTTAAAAATAGCCTATGGAAAGCAAACTGCATCAGAAATTTGACGCTGTTCGATTTAAACATTACAGGAAAAGGCTATTTACATTTACTTAATTATGCATACAGAGTTAATCATTGGCAAGCATGTGAGTATCTTTTTTGATATTTAAGCGATTAACTCTTGTGGAGACAGTTTCGCCTATAGGCAGGCCTTCTTATTTTAGGATGAAATCCCAAAATCCTAAATGACTTATTTTAGGGAAATTAGTCCATATTTGTAGATTTTATTTTTAGAATTTTTAGGATTTGGATCTAAATATTTTGCAAATAAAACAACTTGTAATTCGATAGAAAAAACATTATTATCTTTATTAAAACAAAGTTTTCTGATTTCTTTTACTATATTTCTTCATAAGATTATCTTTTGACTTTAACTTTGCCATAAGTCTTTATCTTAGAATGCCTGCACCCGAAAAAAATTTTTTAATGTAATTAGATAAATAGATCTTACAACTAAAAAACAAT
The DNA here is from genome assembly GCA_034694785.1 of Agrenia bidenticulata. Taxonomy (NCBI): domain Eukaryota; kingdom Metazoa; phylum Arthropoda; class Collembola; order Entomobryomorpha; family Isotomidae; genus Agrenia; species Agrenia bidenticulata. The sequence goes on along the minus strand of JAQFYM010002358.1, from coordinate 8,300 downwards.
TTCTACTAACAACAGGTAGGTTAATTTCTTTATAAAAATTATGGTAGCAATCATTTTAAGTGAAACCTAGGCTGTTTTTAATTTGTTAACATAAATTAAAAAAACATAAATTAAAATACCATTTAAACAAATTTTTTAATTTTAATGTCTACGCGCTCAAAACCGAAAAGAATAAATATTATAAGTCATAACATGAATAACTGCTTTTTGACACAAAAGTCAGAAATATATTAAAAAACAAAACCGTATATAAACTCATAAAACTAACAATTTATCGAGTTTAATATATTGAAATTAAATACTAGTATTAATCATATTTTTATCACCAAAAATACTAAGCCTGCATCACAGCATAACTTATAAGAATATATTTACTTGCGTCTATGTAGATTTTTTAGTATTGTTTTTTGTCCCATTTACAAGTATGTTATATGTAACAAGTTGCAAAACAATGCCCGCTTTTTTGAAAGAATTTGTATTTATTTATTTTAATATAGAATTTCCTAGAAAAATATTATATTATATAATAAAAATACAAATCTAGTCTTATAACAACATCTTAAGTCGCCTAACAAGGTTTTTGGAGTTCTCAATTTTTTAATTATTCTAAAATAAGAAAAAATTATTTAAGGATTTTTCAGTTTTTTTTGTCATAAAATCCTATAAAAGGAAGGCCTGTCTATAGGAGACATTACAAATGTATACTTTTTATCACATGACACCCATACGTGATATGTCAAAATACACAAAATTCCAAATGACACAAGCTAATTAAAACTTTATCGGAGAACATGTTTCACGGATAAAAGACAATTTATGGCAATATATAGATAAAATCCGATGATATGCTATATTTTAAGCACTTTAATTTAGCGGTTAAATATCTTACTCTTTGTCAGCCAAAGTCTAATATGGATTAAAAAACCTCTTTAGACGTAGTTAATTTTGGAAACAGATAAAATAAAGCTTTAATACGTTGTCTTGTTGGTTTTATTTATCACTGCTGGCATTTATATGCATCTTTAACATATTTATTGTTATGTAATTTTATAATTTATACCGCAGTACACATTTTTATAAACACACATGCATTCATCCATAATTGCCTTTACTATTTTTGAAATTATAATTATTTTATTTTTACAAATTAAATTTTTGTCGATAAAAAACAATAATTCTGACTAATATTTGAATTATTGCTAGATATATTTTTTTTTATAAATCTGCTTTAGCTCATTGGTATTTAACATACTGTTCTATATTTATAACCTTGGTTCGAATCGTAGCCATGTCGAAATTTTATTAAGGAGAATTTAGGGATAGAAAAATGATTGCCTGTGATAAAGTATAAATATGTTAATATAATAAACAAATATAACCGCTTTGCCTATTACTTATTTGCTACTAATTATGATTTACTAGACTTTGGCTTAAATTAAGCAGTTTAGTTTGACTTCATTTTGTAAAAAATCTAAATCCTTTAAAATATTTTGTCGCCTATATGTGTCATTTGGAACTTTTTATGTGTAAAATAAATTTGGCGTTTTTCGTACTTTAGGGGTGGAAAAAATGTAAAATCGAATGTCTCCTCAAGAGATAAAAGAGCCCAAATACAATGATATCAACTTTAAACATCTAAAACTCCCGTCAAATTGCTTTGGAAGGGTGTAATTAACACAATCTAGCTATTTTTACTAAATTAAATAGATTTTACCAATTAAGGATTTGTTGTTTTTCTGGTGATTTAATAAAGAAAAACTGGTGTTGTTAGCAAAAATATTTATGGAAAACCTAGTAGCGTGATACATGTAATTATTTTGGTTTTAAAGCAATATGTAGCATAGTAGCGTTTTGGTGATTTAAACAACATAATTCCATTTTTTGGTTAACTAAACACGCGAAATTACCTGGTGTCACAATTTGGTGATTTTAGCGTTTTCTGGTGTCTTAAATAATTTATATTTTTTTTTAGTTTTACTACACCCAGAATAAAAAAGGGCCAGAAAATAAAAATAAAAAACGTATAAAATTTGTAAGAAGTGCTAATAAAACAAAAATCTACAAAATCTAAAAAAGCGTAAAAAATCGATTTTTGTAATTTAAAATTTCTTTTATTAGGCAACGAAGGTTATAAACAACTATATTTAACATGTAAAAAGTGGCAAGTTTTATTCCTAAATGATACGGGCAAGTTAAAACTATAGTAATTATAAAGAAAGAAATGATGCTTTATCCTTTATTAGGGGAAACATTGAGGTCCTAAAACGCAAGGATGGAATCTATTTCAGCATAAAAAAACACAAAAAGATAAAAGAGACATTAACTATATCTTATTTATTTTTAAAAATTTCCTTTACAAATATTTAAATCCTTTTACGAAGCAAACCAATGAAATTATTTTTAATAAAGATGCAGAAAATGAGCATGTTAAGGAAGTAATGATCATTGTTATGACCATAAAACAATGTACAGAACAGCCGAAAAAGGCGTGTTGCTTTCTTCTTAGTATCATTTATACATTTTTAAGCGCTTAAGAAAGAGATTTTGTTCTAAATACTTACAAAAGTGAGCTTAACTGTACTTCTACCATCAAAAAAAAATATGAGTTTATTAGAAAAATGACTTTGGAAAATCAAAAAGTGTATTTATACTTTCATTTAGTACGTTATTCTTGTTAAAAAAGAATATACGTCGATTCTTGTAAAAAATAATAACATATTCAAAAAATAGACTACGGAAAGAAAAAACTGCATCAGTAATTTGACGCTATTTAATTAAAACATTTTCAGACATAGATATTTACATTTTACTAATTATGCATACAGATTTAAGCTTTGGCAAGCATAAGTATCTTTTTTTATTTAAACGATTAAAAAAGCCTAATTACAATGATAAAAACTATAAACGATTAAATTTAGTAAAACTGCTTATAAAAGCTGTAATTTACAAAAATATTAGCTATATTTATTCAATTTAATGGATTTTACAAAGTAATGATTTTAGTGTTTTCTGGGGATACTGTAATAAATGAAAAACCGGTTTTTTAGCCAAGTAAAAATAAACAACCTTATTTGTAGTTTTATTGTCAATTTTGAATTTTTTTAATAACTTAATATGTAAAATAAATTTACCCATGGATATTTCGATCTTATTTATAAGTAAAATAAAATAAAATACACACCATGAGTTTTTATTGTTCTAATAATTTTTTTTAATCGGTGTTTTTATATAAATTTTAGTTTTTTGCTACAATTTAGTTTTTTTCTGATAAATTAGGCCGTGTCTTTTTTGTGAAAAGAAAGTTTTCTTGCCGAAATCAATTCTCTTTGCAGGAATGAATTTATTTTGTACAGCCTCAACATCAGATTCTTTTGCGAAATTAGTCAAGACTAGTTACTTAAAAGAAATCGATTTATACTTTAGAAAAAAAACAATTGTCTTTAGAGATCGTTTTCTTCAAGAAAGTTTTCTTTTTACAAATAAGACACGCTTTTAGTTTTTAATAATAATCTAGTTTTTATTTGATAAAAAGGCTGGGAATTGTTCAATTACCCCCTTAGAGATCTAAACCTGCTATCTATGATCCCTAAATACAACTGAAAAAAAAAACGTAGTTTATATAAAAAAATATTTTGTGCAAAAAAGCATTACAAATCAATCTAAAAAATCATTAGTAATGTGTAGAATTATTCCCCTTTATACTGGAGGCGCATAGTATACGCCTGATAAGAGGGGCGAAGGTATAGAATGCCCGCTCCACTATGAAGAAACTTGCAGTCTCACCCCTTTATCTGCAAGTAGCCAACAAAGCTGCAATTTTTGTAAGCCAGACGGGTATATCTGTACCTGCACCCCTGTTTTTCAGTAGTATAATTTCCAGCCCTAATTATAGACGAGTAATTTTACACTTTTATGAAGCTTTTAAAGATTTGTATGCATAATGTGTAAGTGGCTTGCATTTTTTTTATTTTGACTTATCATTTGGGAAAGAATAAAATAAAATAAGAAAAAAAAAACAAAAAAAAAACATTTATTTTATAACTCCTGTTACTATTAAGAATTTACGATATTAGTCTTAGATAACTATCTTTTACTCAATAATTATAAACAGTGGTGACGCATTATGATCAAATTCCAAGTAAATGGAACTATGCAAGGTTATAGACACAAATTTGCAGTAGGTTTGTAATTCATCCTTGCACCATGTTCGGGTTATCGGTCCTCGTTATTTCTTAAACGAAAAACATTTTTCTATTAAAGTATACAAATTAAATATTTAATTTGCCGCTTGTAAAATTCTTGTGGTTTTTTTTTTCTGATTTGTAAAAGTGATATAGATTACAAACGCACTCGATTCTTGTGGGCTAGAAAAATAATGTCGCATCTTTTTGAGCTAAAAAATGGCTATCAATTGTTTGAAGGCCGTCAAATAAGTTTTGCTTTTATATGTGAATTTTTTATGGTGGTTTTATCTACGTATAAATGCCTTATTTAGTACATGAATTATTCATTTTCGAGATATGAAATATATAAAAGTAAAACAGCGTAATAAATTTCAGCCTACTTAGATAAATGGATGTTCATACAATAGACGAATTTTTATGTTATTTTGCTAAGTTCTAATCAGAGGCTTTACAAATTTAATTAAAAATATCTATAAATGACCATAGAGTATATGGCCACTATAAGAATAAATGTATTTTTTTGTTCCAATATTATTACTAGGGGTCTTTTATAAGATTTTGTTAAAAACCCCAAAATATTCATAAATAAGTTTTAGATTTGTTTCTAATAAATGATTTTTTAACAATGCAAATAGATTATTATCAGGATCGAAATTTTATTCTACGTAGAGGTACAACAATAATTATTTAATATACGAATTGCTTTCCAATAGTCTATAACCATTTTTGATATATCACATTTCGTGGTAGTAAAAATAGATGTCCCCAATAGCATTGATATTTGTATTCTGTGTTTTTTAATGTAAGTGAGTAACGCCATATTGTATTGATAAAATGAAAATAAAAGATATATATACTATATTGCGTTAATTCGCAAAGTAAAATCAATACGTTTTGTATGCTGTGATGCCTAAGTATATAGTGGACAAAATACTGCTATATTTTTGTTTTTGTTTTCCAAGTCAAAGTTAAGTAAAAATGCTAAATGAGGATTCTTAATATATAAACGAAGACAAGTATCTCATATACAGAATAGTTGTCTGCATTTTCCCAAAAATATCCGGCCCGGCCCGCCCGCCCGCGTAGAAAATTTTTTTGAAAGATGTTGGGTATTTTTTTTGTAAGATTTACCCGAAAAAAGGTTTGCGTCAATTTTAGATAAATATATTTTTAAATTAAAAATTTACAAAATTGCATACTTATTGTACTATAAAAAGCAAGATACTGTAACAAAAATGATAAGTGTATATTTAATATCGAAAATGAGAATAAAAGTACTTTACGTTATATAAAATGCGGGTTCGTCGTAAAATTTATATACGTTTTACATCAAAGCAAAAAAAAATCAAAAAAAATGGATAAATTGCAACAAGGAAATATTTGTGTGTGTAAAAAAGTAGCATCATGCTAAATAGTGAACATAAAGTACGTAACTGCATTTTGCAATTAAAAAGGTGATGGATTTAGCATTTATTTTTTAAAGTATTGCTTAAGTAAAAAAAAAATTACAGTAAAAGAAAAAAAAGTCTAAAACGTGATAACAATATATTTTAAACGTAATTGTAAGTAAAAAATTATAAATAGCTGATATTTATTCTTATTGAAAAATAAAATATTTTTTATAAATTGAAAACTTTTGTCATTTCATTTTTCGGGCATAGGAAAGCTGCACGCACCCCTCTCATCTTAAAAACCGTACACTTTGAATAAAATGAAACTATTTGATAATTTTTACCCTTATATATTAAATAAAAAAATACTTAACAAGAAAAAAAAATCTTCTTTTAGTACATAAAAAACACTATTTTTTTGTAATTTAAAATAATAATTACTGTATTTTATGCAAAAAAGATACAAACAGTAGGTAAAATTAGCAGTATTTTGTTATTTTTAAAAGTCTTTTTTGTTTTTACAATATTTAAACTTACAATGATATATACATAATAAAAAATAGACATAAAATGAATAAATAAAACGTTAGAGTAGAAAGTAATCCTGGCAAAAAATTATATTACATACATTATATACAAAAAAGATATTTGAACTAGACAAAGTTATTGTAAACCACCATCCTTTCATTTTTACAATCATTTATATTATAGAAATACATGACCTGTATAAACAAACTGTACGATTTTTGTAAAAAATTACACTTTTATCGCAGTTTTTTTCAATAAACATAGTTAATAGAATAAGGTACAGGCAACCTCTGTAAAAACATGTTAATTTTATAAAAATATAATACGAATCGGTTTTTAGCTATAGAACCATGCCAAAACATACAAACAAACTGCAGCAGCGCTCTTTTTATTTTACATGTATTTCCTGTAATTAAATACTTAGGGCGTGTTCACTGTTTTTTCCTATAGGAAGACTTTTTTTGCAAATGTGCTCTTAGATCCGGTTGTATTGTCGGATTTGGTTGATTTCTCGTGCATCATTACACGCTTAGTATATTTTTTAAAAATTTGTATTTTTTTTGACAACAAGGCTTTTTTTTAGGGTTTTATAAAAATCCTATGGGTATTTGCGTAAAAACGGTGTTCTCTTTATTTTCCTATAGATAGAGCTACCTAAAGGAAATATCCAGTAGAAAAAAGGCATTAAAATTTCTATGGGTCGACCCATAGGATTTTATTATTTTTCGTTTCTTTTTATAAAAAAATATAATTTGAAGTTAAAAAGAAAAATACCCATGGGTGAAAAAAAGTGAACACACTGCAAAGAGTACTTAATTTTTTTACTTAAACACTATATGAAAACCTATAGGAAAACAACCCTAGGGTCAAAAAAAGAACCTATGGGGAAAAAAAAAGTGAACACGTTCTTAATTATTTGATTTGTTAAATTTCACAATATTAGCACAAAAAATCAGAGTAGAAAAGTTCTGCTATGTATTTTTTTCATTTTTGCATGTGTTTCTTTAAACTTATATGAGAAAATATGGTATTTCATGTAATTGAATATGAGTAATTTTTTTTCGGGTATTTTCGGGTATGTGCGAGCCAAGCCGAGTAATTTTTTTTTGCAGAAAAAAAATGAGCCGGGCTGGGCTAATGCAGACCTCTAATCCAGAGGCGGACTAAAACGGGGGTGGTGACTGAAGGCATGTGGCCCGAGACCCGTGGCTTAGAGTGCCCTAAAAATATTAAGATTAAAATTTGTAAAAACGTATATAAAGTTAAAAATACGGTCAGCATCTGCAATACGTATAATAATTCTGCATATTTATTTATATGATAGTCAGAGTTGTTGTAATTTTCATGGATTTTACTTTGCATTTTGAGTTACTAAAATGTTAGTATTAGATAACTACATAATGATCGTTTTAAAATAATCTTAAGGTGTGTGCACTTTACTCTGGTTATCAAATGATACGCTGTAATTTTTTATCCGTAAAAATATAATAAAGCAATAAATAACACAAAAGTATAAAACATGTGTCCGCAAACGCTATTATTCTGTAGCAGTGTATGTATAATAAATAATACATCATCTATTATGTAACTTGGCATGAGAAAACACGGAGGCATTCTTATGCCTTTGGCGTATGTGACTTTTTTTTTACCGAAAATAGAACTTTATGACAAGAGTTTTGTTGCAACGAACATTTCGTACCCTAGTTAGAGCATAAAACACAGTGTTGATACTTATGTTATTTACGTATTTAATAAAAAACAAAATCAATTTGGTTTATTTTTTACAGTGATTAAAATTGTATATAAAATTTGCACCTTTACAAGCATCTATACAGATTTATATATTTTGTAATGTAACACGACTCAAACAATATTTTATAATAATAACTGATTAAAGACATACAACAAGAATATATAAAAACAACATCAAAAACAAAACAACGAATTTTTTGTTTGCCTTGTATAACGAACTTTCTTACATGCAAAAAAGGATTTTTTAGTGAGTTTAGAAAATGCAGTGTAGGGATAGACTATGCAAGAAAAGTTGAGTGTGAATTGTATAGTATTCTGCAATAAGACAAAAAAAGATATGATATAGTCATGTGTGCAGAGCAACTAAAAATATACAGATAATATATACACCAAATGCAGTGGCGTACCCAGGGGGGGGCAGGTAGCGGGAGGGGGGCGGGCGGGC
>JAQFYM010002357.1:0-24195 GCA_034694785.1 Agrenia bidenticulata | reverse complement strand
AGTCCAACTGAAAAAAAACTATATTTAATAATTTTTTTTGTACAAGTAATCGTAATATTATGTATAGAAATGCCAAAACAATTTACATTTTTGTTTTATATAATTTAAACTAATAAGTATCCTAACACTATTAGTTAAAAAACCCTATTCTACGTGCCTTACTAAATGTATACTGTAAATAAGCATTCACTGATTTTATACGACTTTTTTTAATCAACACACAATCCCATAATACAGTTGCCAAGACAATGTCAAACGCAATTTCTACCATAGAAACAATAAAAAATGCATTTAATACATATTTAAGTGTAAAACTACGTACAAAAGCAAACAGTAAACCCAAAGGCTGATAGACTGGTAATCCAGGCGTAGAAATGGCAAAAAAATAGCTTTCTTTTTAGTTATTGCGATATACTATAAGAGAATACTCTTTACATTAAAGTAAAACTATCACAAAACAAATAACAAAAAAATACCTAGTTTTCATTTGTCGATAGTTAATTGCTGCAAACTAGACAAAAAATAGTACAAGTGAGTCTAGTTATTACTGCTTGCATTCATCAACAATTTTTCGGTCATTTATTATAGATATGATTATAAGAACGAGCATAATACTTTCTTTTGGCAAAAAAAAAAAATACAAAGCGAATCCATACGTTTATTGAAACCGTGGAAATATTAAGTTTTTTTTCAATTTGGGTTTGATACTAATACTGATGATTTAAACACAACGTGTATAACAATTAGTAATACAAAAAAATGATCGCAAATTTTTACTGCTGAAAATATACATAAAAAGTAACATAAACTAGGCTTTTTATTACATAAAACTACCTTAAATACGCTGATTACAAAATCTCACAAATTAGTTTAAAAGATTTTGCGTAATTTTGCATAAAAAATTGAAAACAAAAAGTTTATTAGAATTCTATGTGCAATCAATTAGATTATTTTTATTTAAAAACATAGTTTTTTGTACTCGCATAAACAAAGGTTCACTTTAATTTGTTTTTTTTTGATCAATTTTTTTTTTTTTATATAAATTTTTTGAGGGCCCCCTCTGCCATGGGTCCTGGTGCCCCTGCCCCCAGTGCCCCCCTTAAATCCGCCCCTGCACTTGTGCTCACGGGTGATGATTATGGGCACAAAAAAAGCACTAAATTTAAAAAGCACAAAAAAAACATGTAAATTAAGATCATATTTTTGGCGAAACTGTAGTGCAGGCCCCTCTATTTTGGCTGGAAAAAAAACTTGTCCTGATTAAAGAATAGGACTGAAAATGATATTATAAAATAGCATATAAAGTGTATTAAGAAGTCCATGAATAGCATATAAACACTTATTAATATTTTATAGTACATTTATATTACTTTTTCATCATGCATCTTACGTAGTTATTATAAGATAGTACCCCCCCCTATACCGTTTTTTTTTTCTTATTTTAGATTTAAAAATATTTTATAATACCCAATATTATTTTTTTTAATTCTTATTACAAACATATATTTGCTATTTTGGCTCGTTATAAATCTGCTTATAAAATTAAGTGCTTAAATTGATGATTTCTTAACATTTTAATTTTCTTGTAAGGTAGGATACTATCTTTCGGCAACTAAGGTGAGTCGACTTGCTTTAATCTTAGTTTTTTACAAGTTATAGTATGTAAAAAAAAGTTTGGGTTGAAATCTGCTTTTTAATGCCATATCTCTTCTATAATTTGCACCTGTTGTTTTTTTGTGCGTTTTATTATTCCAGAACTTTTTTTTTGCAAAATATACTCTAAATTAACGATGAGGGGGTCAAAACAAGTTTCACTTGTTTTTTTAAATATTTACGGTTTTAAGTGGTCTTAAATATATTGTGCCTTTTTCTAATTTTGTGTTTTTTCGGCCCATAATAAATCGTCACTTTTGAATATCCACAATTATATCAAGAAAAAGGCAAAACGCAAGTGAACCAATCACAGAGTAACTGCATGAATGCATATGCGGGACATAAACCGTGTTGACTAAATATTTTTGTTGGGTTGCGGGTTGTAATTTGACCATTCGCGGGTCTTCGTTGATGCATTATAGCATTTAAAATCCAAAATTATTTTTTTAATAGCTTGCGAGAATTGTGCTGCATAGCAAAAAAAGTATAAAAATATAATTGAGCTTTTTATATTGTTTGTGTGTTGTTAAGCCATTACGTACACTTAAAAAATTGAATACAACTTTTGACCCAACCTTAAAACGCAAATTTACGCATAGTTGGGTCATAGGTGGGAGGCACTTTCGTTTTTTATGCGGGTATTATGTTAAAAGGATTAAAGAGGTCTGGTCGGCGCATATGTAATGTTTACGTGCATAAAGAAAGCAAAAAAAAACTTATATTAGCCAAAACCTATAGCATTCCTTTTAAAAATTGAGTTGAGTAAAATTATTGCTCATATGACTTTTTTAATCTAGATTTTAAATTTTTGCAATAAGCAATATATGAGAAAAATGTATCCTTGGCTTTTTTTGTTATTTTTTTAGAGCGGCAATTACATAGTTTGCAGAAAAACTCGTATTGTATTTTTAATGAGTTTTTTCTAAGTTGTGCGTTGAATATGCTAAAAAAACAAAGATAAAAAACATTTGTTTATTGCAATACTTGTGGTATCGTTTTGTATGTAAGGCTACCCAGTAGCGTAGCCAGCTTACGGCACCGGGGCACGTGCATTTTATAGAAAAAAACGTATCCTGAATATAAGGGGGGGGTGGTTGTTAGGGCCTCAAAATATGCGAAAAAATATTTTCATAAAATTTGCATATTCATAAAGTGCTTAAAATTTATTCCAAACATTTATTTTTTATTTTCGTTTTAGTCTATTTTTTTTTAGTCCCCTCCTAAAAAAATAATGGCTAAGACACCGGGCTACCCAATGTATCTATTTAGAAATACTTAGATCTAATGATTTTCTATTTTGTTTTATAATTTATATTTTTCGTGACAAAGTTTTTTGTTACTTTAATAAGAATTTATTTGCAAATTAATTTGAAATTATGCATAAATCATTTTCATGTCACATTTAAGTATAAATTTTTAACGGCTGATAAAAAAAATTATACACTTAAATTTTTCGAATTATGTGATGTAAACAAAAATTAAATCAAAATGAGAATAATTTTACTACTTTTAACATAATCTTCAACTGTATTTTGTTGCTAAAATACATGGCAACTATAATTTTGAGAGTGTACTATGACTACCTAGTCTACGATTTTTTACAACTTTGTATTTTTGAGTGTTTTAAACATATAAATAAAAAAGAATATACGTCACAAACAAAAAAAAAATATTTTTTTTTGCTTATTCCACAAAAAAATTACAACAAATTTAGAGCGCAGTGTAAAAATAGCGTAAACTGGATTTTAATACTGCCAACAACTATAAAAATACTAATATTAAAAAGGGCCTCTGGAAAAAAGCCCTGTGGCCCTAAAAACTTACACCCCTTTTTCTAATGTACATGTAAAATTATTAAAATAATACGTATTCTATTTTTATACAGCAATTTCTAATACGATCACGAATACATAGTTTTGTGTATGAATCGTGAAGTGAACTCGGTTATATGTAAAAATAAAAGTGCTATAGTCTTGAATTTTTCTTTATTGATGTTAAGCTATTTTTAGGGGTCGACGTTTTGGTAGGAATCTATTTTAAGGACCCTCGAAACCTAGCAACATGCAGGCAAAATAACAAAAAATAGTTTTTGAATCATGTAAAATAAATGACTAACTATTAGTTTCCATGGTTTTTTTACTGTTTTGAAGTGCTTATATCAGGTTTATTTTTGAATAAAAAAAAATTCCTACCTTCCCTAAATTATAAAGAAGAAGAAGTGAATCTATATCGATTAAAATACCTTAATAATGATGCACACATCCTACAATATTTACGTAGTATTATGATTTGTCACTATTTAAATGCATCTTATGCATTTTGAACATGTATTTTTTATCTTATGTCTCTTCCATAGATGACATATCTTCTATGGATTCATAATAATAAGACATGCAAGCTACAAATAATAAGAGTATCATACACAAACTAAAGGTGAGGGATCAAGTGTAAACTTTAAGTGTAACAGAAAACTTCGCATAAAACATGCAGCTACTTTTGTGCTTCGCAACATTTATACTATGCTTTTTTGAATATAAAAGAACATTAAAGAATTTAATTGTAAATCATTTGTATTAAAATTTTATTTATTTCACTATTTATTTATTTTTACTTTTTCTCCCAACGTGTAATTATTACTTGTATTCAGCCGTCCTAATAAAAACACGATACTATATTGTTTCCATGTACATTATAACTATAATTTACAAATGATTTCTATTTATATGCTTTTTTGTAGAGTTTTAAAATTTCTACCAAAATTTTTTATTCTGTCTTCATAATAGCCTTTTATGAAGACAACATTAAAATTTTTATAGCATAATTCTTACTTTTTGTCTGCAACTAAAATAACGATTGCAAAATAGTTGCAAATGCAAGATAAACTTACGATCTAATTTGATTTGTGATTTTTGCGGATATTTCAGTTTTAATCTCGGGAAATCTAGAGATTCTCGATATCTTGCGTGACAAAAATTTTATCTTTACGTCGTTTCGAAACAGACGAAATCTCTTAATCATGCACATTCATATCTTACTATCGCTCTTTTTATTTTTAATATTTCGTACCATTAATATTTTTCTTATTGCTATTATATTTTTTCCTGCAGTTGTATATAAATATTTAATTTGCTTAGTTTATGAGACAATGCAATGCAAAGAAAACAATAGAAGACTGAAATTTAGAACAATTCCTGATCAAAAGGAGTAGACCATCCTTCACAGAGATCAAAACAATCATGCTGATCACATAAATGGCCATATAAGATTTAGTCATTATGGGCGGTTCTTTTTCATACTATTTTTATTTTTTTATCATATTTTTTCAGATTTCGTTTTGTTATACTCATATTTTGTCAGGCATACAGTTTTTCACTTTTAGAGTACTTTAATTATGTAACTACGTATATTAAGGAGACAATAAATTATATGTTTTACAGCAAAATGCATTATGTCTGCGCAAATATTGAATACTAAATTCTAGAGTTTGCTTGTCAATGTTTAAAACTGTATTTTTATAAAAAAAATAAGTTAGAACTAAGGCTGGAGGGAAAGGGGATAGCCCTATTGTGAATTATACAATAGGCAATAATAAGCCGAAAATATGTATGAATATATATAAAAAGTATAAAAAAAAACCAATTGAAAAACAGCAACGAAATATACATAGAGAATTTGATTTGTAATGCTGACTTTTTACTTTAACTTTGTTCTTTGGCTTGTATTAAATACATATATCTTGTGAATGAATATCTGTTTATAAAGTATACTTGTGTCATCGTAAAATAACAAAATTAAAGAATTAAACATATAAGGCAAAAAAAAACCTATCAGCATTCCTTTTTAATATGTTTATTTTAAAAGAATATTCTTAAGTGTCATAATACATTTTTGAAGTTTAAATATTGTCCTTTATTTTTGTTTATACCCATAGTTCTATGCTGCAAGAACAGTAATATATTTAGAAAGCTAAGGGTGTGTCTCTTTCGCCAAAGAAATATTTCTTCTTAGACATATTTCTTGTCCAGAGAAATATTTTTTTTTTTTTGGCCCTAAAGAGAAGGTCAAATAAGAAATACCTCAACACATATTTTTCGTTTGACCCATATTTTAGGCTGCAAAAAAAATTTTCATTGCGAAGAAGTATTTCTAAGAAAGAATATTTCTTTGGCGAAAGATATACGGCCTAATATTCAAAAAATACAAAATACACGCAGAAACAAATATATAAAAACCACATGCCAGAAAAATTTACTAAAAATACATTTGAGAAGCCTCGTTGAACATGTAACTACAAAAAAGATATCTTCAAGTAGAGAGAACCTATTTTTTTATACTAAAATAACACATATGCTAGAATTGATACGCATCCCTTATATTTGCGCTTTTTTGTGAGTTAGCATTTTTACATGATGAGTAAGTTCAAGCCAAAAAGTAGAATGATAACATTTTTAGCAATGAAGAGAAACTAAAAATGAGGAAAATGTATACTCGGGTAAAATGCTGCAGTTACATAACGTGTAATGATTAGAGTTTTTATTATAAGATATAGGAAGAGTACGCTATAACATTATTACTATCTAAAAAAGTATCTTTGCGTAACATAAATTAGACTTAACATTATTATCTTGAATTTCACACCCAATACAACATATGTACACAAAAAAAAATAAATATAATTTGTGTGTATCTTAAAAAAAAGCTGAATGTACATACTACAGTCACTTAAAAAGTTTTTATAAGAATTTAATTTTTAAGAATTATTTTACTTTATTTATTTCATACTTAGAAGTCGACGAGCTGTTTTTAATGAAGTATAATCAGTGAGGCTACTTGGCTAATATCGTTAGTGTTTAGATTTTTTCGTTACAACGGCTGTGTTTTCATCACTATTCGAATATTGAATGCAAATATTGCGTCACATTTTTGCAAGTTCGCTGGTTGTAGCCTTTGTTTTTTGTTTTGATGAAAATTTCTTCTTCTTATGTCACAATAAAACATATATATGCTATGGCGAAGTAAATATTTTAGTGCATTGAAATTTACTAAAGCAAAGCAAATTTCTTGATATAAATAAAATTCTTCTTGGCAACCTCGATAAAGGTCATGCATTGTCATAGACAGGCCTAGCAATCTTCTAAAATAGTTTTTAAAAATTACTCCTTCGCTAAAAACGACTATTCACTTACTGTAAGCTGTCTGCCACGAGAAGCGGTTAATAATCTGCAGCCTAGTAAAAAATGAATATATTCGTAATCGGGTTTTATTGCCCAACGTGTTGCTCGTATTGTATCATGCATAAATATTCATATGTATTGTTGTAGTGTATATGCTTTATAGATGTAGGCCTGCATGTGGAAAAAAAGATCGTTCATGAATAGTCTAGGAAAAACATAGAAAAAAATCAACCAGCAAATCTTATGGCATGACAGAAACTTTACGTGTAAACCACACCTAAAAATAAGCTTGGCTGACAAATAGTTTTGGAGTCGCAAACTCCAAATGATAAAACATCAAATGAGAAAATGTAAAAATTGATAAATGTAATATATTTTAATTTAGATTAATTACAAATTTTTATTATTTTCTATAAAAGAGATGAATCTTAAATAAATGAGAATATTTTTACTATCTTTTAAGCACAGTCCCGCTCATAATCCAAAACAAGCACGAAGATGCTTGACGGTGATATTTCAACATTATTTGACCAACACGATTTACCTGATAAAACTTGGGAAGTGCCTCCGTCAAACACGAAATAAATGGAGCTATATTCTTTTAGACCGTAAATGTGATTCTCCGTGGGGCATCTCGCGTAAAATAAGCTGCATTACCCGGACTAGATAGACTAAGTCTTGGGAGGCGACAGACCAGCAGGACTGGCGGCTATTATGATGCACACCTCTGACCAGGCGGGGGCGTGGCAAGTGTGCAAAGGAATTGGAAAACTTTAGCCTAGGGATAGGCCTGGCGAGTAACGAGATTGATTACATACGAAATAAATATAAGATAAATAAGAGAGAGAGAATGGAATACTAGAGAAATATAAATAAAGAGACAGAAAGTAAAAAATTAAAGAAGAATATGACTGAAATTGGATGCCGAGATTGAAGTGTATAAGGTAAACAATATAAGAATGAAACGGATGAAATAGTTATATAGAACATTACAAGAATAGCAAAATTGAACATGCAAACATAAAAAGAATAAGAATATCTCGACAAGACACATATATATCGGGCAATGAGATGATAAAATATATAAGAGATAAAAAAGATCAAAGGAATATAATGTAGTTTTAGATTAAATAAGTAATACAGAATGACTTTAAGCAGAGTAATATAGTAGAGGAATAAAGTGCAATAAATAATGCAAGAGAAGAAAAATTATACATATAGAATTAAAAAATGATAAATAGAGTATAAACTAAGATAAAGATGAGCAACAAAAACGAAACGACTATGTTATATTAATGACGGATAAAAAGTAAAAAAGTGATTTGAAAAAGAAAAAGGAAGATATGATAAGTTGTCGAGCAGCACAGGATCAGAGAAAGGCGCATAAAAAGGAAAGACCATGACAAACTCAAATCAAGAGTAATGAAAAAAAAACGAGGGTTGAATAAAAAAGATTGAAGATGATACAAATGCGGTGGATTATAGTGATGCAAGAGATATACTTTTATGATTTTTACGTAAAACGGGTAAAACAGAAGGCGTGTTAAAAAGTATGCCACTGAAAGGACAGATTAAAAGAAAACCAAGCGTCAAATAAGGATGACGCGAAAATAAAGAAAGAAGCATTCGTAATGAAAGAAACGAAATATAAGGGGGATGTGAGACTAGAGAAAGATTCGATATAAAAAGAGAAAGACAGATTAAGGAGCAATGCTTAAAGAAATAAAAACATTTGATATAGAGAGTATAGAAAAGTGGGGAGATAAATAATAAGACGAAATAATCTGCAGGTCGAAAGTAGACTTAGCACCAAATAAAGTAACGGAGCTAATTCTTAATATGCATACTTTGAATTTAAATAAGAATGATATGTAGAACGAAAAGTAAACTGAAAGCGGAATTGTTAAAGGAACGAAAAGAAGAATTGAACAGAAATGCAAAATATTGCAGAGATAGTGGATACTATAGCCAGGGCGTAAAAATGGATAAACTATACATGGTACGTCAAAAATACACCTAAAAATAACAAATGCCCAGGTTTGAAGAGGGGGATGTTTGAGTCAAAGACTCAAGATGTCAAGTATTTATAAAGTTTGATACAATAGATCGAATCACCAGCACAAAGAGAGTCGCAAAACAAACAAAGAACTAGATTATAGTGGCGTCAAGTGAATATTTTATAGACATCAAAAAAAAAAGAATAAACATAAATGGTATATGAGGATTAAGAAGCTGTAAATATAAGAAAGAAAACAACATGACAAGCTGGAAAAATAAGGCGACTGAAAAGAAAAAAATAGAACTGATAAAAAATGTTGGAAATGAAAGGTAAATATTAACTATTGAGGATATACACATCGCGAAGTTGATACCAAAAAAATGAAAAATAAAAAAACATTTATGAAGGAGTAACTATTATGAAAAACATTCCCAAGGAACAAAAAAAATGACCAAAAAGAAGAAGAAAGAAAAAACCCGCAGTAGTTGCCGGGTTTTTGATGAGGGGGATGTTGGAGTCGCAAACTCTACACTCCAAATGTCAAATACATCAAATAAGAAAATGTAAAAATTGATTAATGCAATATATTTTAATTTAGATTAATTACTAACTTATATTATTTTCTATAAAAGAGATGAATCTTAAATAAATGAGAACACTTTTACTATCTTTATTTATAGTCCCGCTCATAATCCAACAAAAGCGCTTGATATCATTAATCTTGCAGTATGTCTTTAGATGGTAAAAACACTGCAATTTATTTCAAGACATACTTATAGGCTATTTTTTAACATTTTTGCGCGAGTTTTGTTTACTTCTTTGCAAAGGTTGTATTCTATAGCATAAAAGCTTAGCTTTTATAATTGTAGTAGCTCTTTTAAATAATTTTTTTACACCGCTTAAAGCATATCAGAAATTATGCCAATGTATCCAGCCGCGTAATGTGTCCTAATTGCCACAGTAAAAGCAAACCACAAATCTTAGAGCGTAAATTTTGCATGCTAATCCTTCCATTTTGCCTTCTTTCTTATATTTAATGTCACTAAAACATATATTTTTTTAAACTCTGCTGGATTGAAACCGGTCACTGATTAAATCCATTTTTTGCAGCACATTATTTATCGAAAAACTTGTAGATAACGTTTAACTTACTTAAAAGTATGTCATTACCCTCTGTAATAACTTCGCGTATTCTAAGCTCGCTTGCAGTTTTGGCTGTTCTGAACTTGTTCAATTATCGCATTTATTTTTTAAAAAAATAAAAATAAGATACAAAAGTACTACATTGTTTATATTTATTTTTAAAAAATTAGATAAATGTTTATTGCAGAAAATCGCGTGTTAAAAAGTAGAAAACAGACAGTTATAGTACAAAAACAAAATATAAAATATATAAAAATATACAAAATTCTATCATTTTATATTGTAAAAACTAATCTACAACCAATATTAAGTATTATTAGTAAGAAAAATTGACAAGTAAACATATTAAAAAAAACTTGCATTTTCCGGAAATTGATTTACGCAACGAATGATGGATCTAATATTCGCGATTGACCAACCCCTTTGAAAAAGGGTATATGAATTTAATACTAAAATACAAAAAAAAGAAAAGCTAAGCATAGAAGATGCCGCTACTTTATGTTTTTCTAAATTATCGGGCTAATGCATGTGCTTTGACAAATGAATTAAATATTTTTTGACAAAAATGTATTTATATTGCCTTCTTATATAAATTATAGACAAGATTCTCTTGGTACAAATGCTTTTGCTCTTTGTTACACTTTACTTTTATGAATTATTTTGTTGTACTTTGCCTTTTATTTTTGGGGTTCAAATATTATTGATAATAGTATCAGTAAAAAATTTTCACTGATTATCAATAAGGATTGTTTACTTTATAGCCCTAGTAAAAAACACAGTGCAATAAACTAAAAATCATTTAATATTACTTTTCGATTAGATATTTGCAACTCTATGTTTTTTTTATTGTTTTTACAACCAAAGGCGGTTTTTTTGTTTTTGCTATTTTAGTTACTAGAATAAACAATGTTTAATTTTTTATTTTCCGCGCTAAATCTACTGTTTAAGAACTTAAAATATCCTAAGCAATCACTTCTAGGTAGCACATATTACAACAATGATTTTTTGCGTATTTTTGCAGTTGTTACATGTTGTGTATATACTCTAAAACATCCATATGCAGTAAGTACAACCATCTTTCTTGTAAAATAAAAAAAATAATTGCATAGAACATAGTTTAATATTCGGCAAAATACGCGCATTAAGTTTTTTTTTAGTGTATAAGTCTATTTTGTACAATATTATGCATTAAGTTTAGTTTATTCGTGTATTATTTAATACAGATATTCAACACAAAATGTGATGCAGTATATAAGCCGTGAGTTAGACAAAAACTTTACGTTTTCTGTTTTTAAACATTCACACGTTTGTTGAGTAAAAACGCCAGATTTTCATAAAAACTGCATGTTATCTAATTTCTACGCCTACTTAATGGGTTTTTCGTAATAAAAGACTCTTTTGTCATATAAGGCGGGAATGAAAACGGCTGTTATGCATGCTTAACATAAAACAAGTCTTAGCCACGCATGTTTTAATACTTTTACTATTAAAAACGCATCATATTTACAATATATTGGTATTGACAATTTTTAGTTTTTAATTTCTACTTTTTAAGAAGTTATGTTTATTGTCTTTATATATATATATTGTTTTAGCGCAGTTTTTTTATTTTCGGGTTAAAAAAAGTCTATACTAAAGTTTAAAAGATTATTCTTTAAGAAATTTCTAGCCATTGTTTAGCACAAGAAATATGGAAAGATAGTTTAAATATATATGTGCCACTGAATCTTACATAAAAAAAGTACACAAGAACACGTTTAATTTGCTTTTGTTGACCCGCGTTTGTTTAATCATGCAAGGTTTAAGTTTCATTCTCGTGCATGATTCTTTGTTTTTGTCATTTTATAATGAAAAACAAAATATTGGTTGAAAACTTGGTAAGATTATTCATGTTAACCATTTACTTATTTAAAGGAAATACTTATCTAGATAAGATGTTTAAAACGGTACTATGGGATTTAGTTCAAATGACGAGAAAAGTGGCTGGTAAAAAGAAAGTTAAAATAACAATATATATATGCTTAATATGTGCTTTGGGCATAAAACAAAAATAAAACTGAATTAATATATGTACATATGGTCTGCGCATTAAAATCAGATACTTTTTATATATGTCAATTCTACATAATAAAAAATTTTGTGTTTAGTCAGAAACCAAGTTTTAAAAGATATTAAAAAAATCGCAATAAATATACCATTCTTTCCAATCGTAAGATAAACATTTTTTCCTACTACTGTAAATTCTGCTTGATTAGAATTACAAAAAAAAAAGTATGTTATCAAAAAAAATAATTTGTATTGTAAAACGCAAAAAAAGTGGTATTGTTTTATGTAAAAACTTAAAAATATAGAGAACAGGGCCGAAAAAATGATACAAAAGTACATGCACGAAGTATGAAAATTTCAAATATCACTGCATTGAGTCTATTATTTTTTTATAATACACATAACAACGTGTTTTTTTGTTATTATATACATGTTAGTGGATCCGTGGTTTGTGTTATTGCTTATCCATCATTTTACTATGCATAATAGTTGTGTAATAGAAAAGTTCTATCAAGATATCACTTTATAAGACCTGTTAAAATACTAAAATCACATTAAAAAGCATGTTTGAATTTTTGAATCAAAGTTTTTGCTTTGAAAAAATCTCTCTTTTAACTTTATATTAAATTTTGTAACTGCTCCTAAACAACCAAATATACTAAAAACAATTGATATTTTTGCCGACTAGCAGATTTTTTTTTTCAAAAAGTGTTTTAATAAATTTATATTAAATATTTATATATTGATGTCTTTTTTAAAAATTCGAGAAATCCTGCGAGCTGATATCTGCTCAAATCAACTATATGCTGGTTGCAGAATATAAACCAAACGATATAAAAAGAAGAAAAGCTAAATGCAGTACTGTAACCGTTATATTTTATACAATTAATTTGTTTGTAATATTACAAAACTACTAGTTTATATATTTGATATCCAACATTTACAACTTTCTGGGTTACCCTTGGTTTCAAAAACAGCGATTCATGGCGGTTCGTGAGTAATATCAAAACTTAAAAATTGTAAAGTAGCGTCTTAGGGTTTGAGTGTTAATAGAATGTAGAAATAGGCATACAAATGCTACAAAAAAATTGCGAAGTATATAAAGAAGAAAACCGTTTTGTTCAAGATTGCACAAAAAAACTAAGTTATATATCCTTACCAAACGACTTTTGTAATTAAAACCATTTTTTAATTTCTCCTTTATGTCCTTACAAGTACTATACTTGTTTATAAATAATAAATTATGTTCATATTAGACAGATCTTGTACATAACATGCCTTTTGATACCCGTATTTGTATGTATTTTGTGAATTTCAAATGTTTTTTTTAAAAATATAAAATACTTATTTGCTAAACGTTGTTCTAAGGCCAAAAAGCCAAACTTGCAGATTTTTATCTGTTAAAGCTAGCAATATTCGCTTTTTCTTTTTGTGTTTAGCAAGCCTTTCAGATTTGTTTTACGGGGGGGTCACAAAAAATATTGTTTTAAGCATATTTTGTGCACAAAATACGAACCAAATAGATATACATATATTATTTACAGCAGGATATATTTCCTATTCTTATCTCCCGATGCCCCCTCTCTTCTGAAAGTACCACTGTATGTATTCTATGTGACTTAAAACAACAGAAACGTTACACTAGCATTTTCTATGCATTTAAATCTAGTAAAATACAAAAAAAAAAACACGACGTTACAGCTGCGTAAACATTAGTAATCTTGAGCTTATTATTTTACATTGTGTACTGATAATAAATGCATCTTTTTTTTCGTAGTAGTTGCTTATTGAATTTTTGTGGGGGAATTCAAATGCAGTTTGCAAACATAAAGACAAAATAAAAAATAATTTCGATCATACTCTTGTTGATGCTATTGTGCTTTGGGTTTTTAAGTAATATTTTATAAAAATAAATCATGAATTTTACATCCGTTATATTTTTATTTATTTTTGTTAATAAATTTATAAGTAAAAAAAATAGCATGCAGATAAAACCCGTTTAACAGATTCAAAATATAGAATTGTAGTTTGTTTCTGTAGTATTAATGACTTATGTTTTATTCTACGCAGTTAATAAACTACATACACAATATATAACAACAAAAACTTTTTTATTACCAAGAAAATTAGCAAAAAGACTAAGATAAAAAATATCAAAAAAATTTATAATGTCTTAGCTGTATTTGATATGTAAAATTATACGTTTATCTGCTGTACTTCTATATTTCAGGTAAGATTAGCCGTCTCTTTTAAAATCAGGGCCAAAAAAAAAGCCCTTTTTGTACAAGAACATTGTGATTAACTAGATTTTTTTTATACTGTACAAGACACGTATATAATTCATTTTCGGTTTTTTACAATTAATATAAAATTTTAGGGATTTAAACATAAACAAATAAGTATAAATTTCTTTCGTTGTATTTTAAATAAGAATAAGGTATCATGACGCTGTAAAGTTAGCGGTAAAATTAATTCGTAAAAGAGTTCAAAAAAATTTTATGTTTTTATTAGTTAAAAAGTAAAATCACGACAAACAAATTAAATAAACATTATAATGCTTATCAAAAAAAAATTACAAGTTATTGAAATTGATAAGTTTTTAAGTTAAAATATACAACAAGTATTTATATAATTCATTTATAATTTTGATTGCGTACTTAAATCTTTTTTTTATTATATAAAAAATAGTATGTTTCCCAACAAAATTTTTAGGTGTATACTTAGGCTGAATAACAAAAGTAAAATTTTACTTTCTGGTAATTAAGATATAGCAAATATCTGTTTTTTTATTATTGCATTGGCGACCTAGGATTTTTTAAGCCAGAAGGACGTCTGTGTTTTTGATAAATTAAGGCTTTAAAACCTTGTTTTTTGCAGTTTTAAAAATTTATATTTTTGTATTGAAACAAATTTATAGTACATTCTTTTTTTTGGATTCTTAAAATAAAAAAATCTCTGCTTAAAAAAAGACCCCCCCCCCTTTTAAATTCAACCGTTAAAAATTTCCTAGAGGGGTAGGGTACACTTCCTTTTTCCACTCTTCCTTTCCTGGGTGGAACTGTATTATTGTAATACTATAAAATGGTTTTACTTATACGTAATAGTTACAAACGATTTGCAAATACAAAAAAATCAAATTTGTTGTATAAAAACCTAACTACCATTTATTATAAAATGCCGCAAATGATTAGGAGTTTACCAAGTATGATTCTTGATTTATGATTTGATATCGGACATTCACAACAAATCATGGTAAGCCATTTAATGTACGTGAACGTAAAAAAACATTTTATTAGAGACAATTTTATATTATTACAAAGTTTTAATACAAACTTTACGTTAAAATCCTATTTAAACGCCCCTGGTGAAGAATATATTACGAAGATCATTTTTTATGTTTTTAAATAAAAATAACGGTCAGAAAAAGTGCAACATATTAATGCATTTTCTAGTAGATCGTTTTGCAAAATAAAAAATTCCTAAGAGACTGTACTTTACATAGTTGTTCAAATTAATAAAAAATGCCATTTTTAGTAGTTGTTTTACAGATGATAGGTTATCCATCCATGAATTTGCTAATATAATTTTGTATGGTGTATATAATAACTATGCAATTTTGTTCCACATTTTGTTTAGAAACGTTTAAAATGTTAGCACATTTTTTATGTATGTATTTTGTTTTATCTTTACGGCAATTATAATAGCTGTACAGACAACGTGTCGATTTAATTAGTTGTAAAATCATTAGGCATTCATTCTATTGGGCAAAATTTTAGATTTATAAATATATCAAACAAAAAGAATAAAAACCCACATAAGGTTGATAACCAAGTTTATTATGTTATAACTACACATAACCATTTGTTCGATGAAGTTTACGCACTTAAAATAAAGAACAAATGTTACGATATATGAAACATATAAATTACAAGTTTTTTTACTTTAAAACTCTAAAAATTTTACTGTGCAACTGTAATTTTTTTTCTCCCATCACGAAAATTATAAATAAGAAGTCTCAGCTACTTTTTACATTACAAGAAGTTAATACAAAAAAAAAAAAGTTTTTTAGTATGTTAAATTATAATATGATGATGATTTGTATCAAAATTGTAAAAAAAATAAGTCTGCGTGCTCAAAAAACCCTTACAGTACGTGAATGCGTTTTTTACTTGCCTAAATGTTAGTTTTATTGTGTATGGCAAAGCCAAATGTGTTAAGTTTGTTCGCAACATCTAATAGTTTGGGCGTTTGTAATAAACCCAGTTTTTTTTTTGTTTAAATTCTTAAAAAATATTTTTTGTCGTTATAACAGCATTCAATAATATGAAAAACATGTCATAAAGTAAATAGCTACCCTTTTCATATAATTTAAAAACTTGCTTATTCCTCTTTAACAAAATAAATCGGAATATAGAAGTCCATGAGGTCAAGAAACAAAACATAGTTTTGAATATGGCCGGGACTTCTTTGGTATTCCTTAGTAAAGGGCAATAAACGATGTTTTTTATTGCAATTTGCGTTGTTTTGTTAGCTGTCATCTTACAGCTATATTACACAATCGGAAAAATGAATATTTATTTTTTACTGTCAATGTCAAAATACACGGCGCGATCTATATTTTACATATGAGTCGCGTAAACCTCACACTACATTCTTTATTCATGCAACAGAGTGTATTTTGGGAAGATCTGTTATTTTTTTGACTTTATAGTTTTTTTTATCATCTAGGGATAAAATAGTTAAAAGATCTGTTTTTTGCACCAACACAAAGTCTTTGTCAATCTTTTTTAAAACATACCCTGTACTTAAAATTACCAAAAATCTAACATTGACTATCTAATTTGTGATCTATAGTCACAACAAACCCTTTACATGTACAATAACTACCCATATCCTTTTACTCTTACTCTATACCATTACCAGAGGCTCCGAATGAAAAAATAGGGCTTTAATAATAGATGGCCGTATTTTTTTGGCCATAATAGAAAAAATAGTTTTACCTTTTTTTTACAATTGTTTTATATATAAAAAACTTTTTCATATATATTTAATTTAATTTATATGTGTAATTAAAAAAAAAACTTTTGTTTTTAATCCAAAGAATTTAGTTCAATAGACGAACTTAAAAGGAATATCCCGAACTTAATTAATTATTAGTGAGCATAGAAGTAAACGTAATATAAATTAAAAAATTTGTAATTTGTGATATTATTTACAGATGTGAACTATAAGGCACGCACTTTAAATTATTTTCGCGGGCCAAAATGTTATTTGACGCCTGGTTATTTCGAATGTAAAAGTACAGTTCATATTAATCTATAGCACGACTAAATCAGAATTGTTATAGTCTAGAAAAACATAAAAATTACAAAACCAAATATTAATAAAACTTGTAATTTAAATTTCCAAAAAAAGAAGTTAAGTGTATTTAATTACACAAAAACAAAGTGTTATTTTATTTGTTTAAAATTGCTTTAAATGTATTTCAATCCTCTACGTCCCATCTCATGTTTCTTTGATTTCTAAGTGGTAACCTTTATGGCACGGGTAACCGTTTTTGCGCGCGAGTATTATTAATAAGGTTGCAATATGCCTGGTTTACTGTAACGATTATTTTAACCTAATAAAACATGAATGCTTATGTACCTACAAAATTTTACGTTTTTAATAAAACTATGTAGTTGCGATTTTATCTTAATGTAACCTACCTTTATTTTCAACACAAAATATTTACTAATGTAAAAAAAATTTAATCAGCCGATTGAGGTTGTAAAAATACTTTTTTATTTTAGGTAAAATTCAGTTTTATATATTAAGATGTTACTAAGAAAATGATAATTATTGCTTATTGACACGTAAAAAAAATTCACATATAAAAAACATAAAAAAAACCCAAAAAAAAACGTCAAAAAAATTGCCGTATTTACCAAAATGGCAATCATGCCGATACATTTTTTTTGCCTTTCCCTTTATTGTCCCTAAACCTTTCTCGGAGCCCCTGATCATACCCATACACTAGAACTTTAGACTTACCAACGAGAAGCCTTTACCGTCCTTCTTTCTTATACCCTTACTCGACCCTGCACCATAACGTGATAATGCTTGTAATTTATGCATAACCACCGCTTCTTTCTGGTTACTCTTTTGTCCTCGCGTAGCCTTGAGTCTTACCTTTTAGGGGATTGATTATATATTAGAGTGTAAAAAAAAGGTTATTGAGCAAGCAAGACTAAAGTCTGGCACAAGTAAGCTGTGTACCACATTATTCGGCATTAAAACCGACTGCTTTTTGATTTCAGAGCATTTTTTTGCGATCCAATTTTATTGCGTGGACCAGGCATTTACTAGTAATTCTGCTATTTCCAGAAAATTATGTATATATTATACGGTTAAATTTTTTGTATTTTTGCAACGGTGTTTTTTTACAACAAATACATAATAAAAAAGAGGTGTCTTTTTCTTCGCTATAATAACAAGATGATTTGTGTTCTACATATAACATCTATTTTTTACAACAAAAAAAAAACTTTCATTGCAAAGCTACAGCGCATGTATATGATATAAGACCCTTTTTCTGTAACAACTTATTCTGCTGTGATATTATTACAAAAAATGTAACAAACTGATTTGAAATTGTTTTTAAAAGCCCCATTTACTCAAAAAAAAATAAGAAACCAAACAGAAAGCATGGGATTTTAATTAACTAAAACAACCATACAGTTTACGTGTAAATACTCATTAGTATTCGCAAACAAATACTGGTGTTATCAGTTTGTTCTTTTTAGAGTGGTTCACAAACACTTTAGAAAAAGCTATCACCAAACCAAATTTACAAGCATTTTTTGTGGTTTTATATTTTATTGACTTTTTGATCTGGCATATTATGCGTTGTATAAATATCACGCACAAATTTAGACCTAAGAAAAAAAATATATTTTAAAAAAATTCACTTTATTTCTCATATATTACAAAAATACAAATTTTAGGATTTACAGGTTATGACGTAATACAGACAATTAATTTCTGTCGCAAAAAAAATTAAATGCAAAAACAAATGAATGCAATATTAAGCAATAATATAATATAAAATTATAAAGACAAGAAAGTAAAAGATAAAACAGCTGTTTATTGCAAAAAAAACTACGCGTAAAACCTTTTTCCTGTACGAAGGCTAACTTAAACAAAATATAAACACCAAAAAAAAAGTACTTATGCTACCATAATTCAGAAAATGAACAATTGTCAGTAGATTGCTATTTTTTGTCGACACAACATACAAATACTATCATAAAAATCTACAATCACTACATGACGTAATGCGTATCAAAAAGATCCAGTTCAAAAAAACTTATCGAGACCAAAAAAAGCGCATTAGTCAAGCGAAATATCTTATCCCGTTGTACTAAACTGCACGTCGATAAATATAAATTATGCTATAAAAAATGTCAAAAGTAAAAAAACTGGTATAAGATATTATATCTTTAGGTTGGGACATAAAAAAAATGATCAGATAAATATTTTTCAATAGAATAAGGTTGTAAATATTGCATTAAACAGGTGCGCCTTTTTAAATATATTCAGGTATTATTTATTTGGTTTTTCAGTTAAAAAAATGAATAAAATAAAAGTGATAAATGATGTTAGAAAGCATACAAAAATTTTTAATATAGCAAAAAGGTAAAACACAAATATTACATTATTTACACAGTAGATGTTTTATTTATATAATAGGACAAACTAATACACAAATCGTAAATTTTTTGCTTTACGAATATAATAAAAAAACCTCGCAATAGTATGCTTGCGTATGTTTACAGTAGGTGCCGTACTAGATGCGATATAAAAATCAAAAACGATTGCTTCAAAAACTTTATGTTACTCGGGAAAAAACATGTCATCTGATTGCATCAATTATGTGGTGATGTGCTTGTTTGACTATACCTATATTTTCGTCTTGACATGCATATTTAAAGAGTCCGCTTGTACAGTTTTTCATGCTTATAATATTGCGACAGACAAAAAAAAACATTTCAATGTCTTCAAAAATTTTAACTTACAGTGATTTTGTTGTAAAATTTTGTTTGGTTGCAAAAATTTTGAAGTATCGATTTTTAAAGAGAAACGTATTTGTTAAAACAAGAGTACCTAAGTCAAAAAGTCAGTTAATAAAGTTTAATTTAGAATTTAGCTTGTTCTTACAAAAAACAAACAATTAATTTTTACACCATTGGAATAAATTTATATGCATGTTAGTTATTAATATTTTACCTTCTCAGGCAGAAGTAATATTAGGGTGAAAGAAGGCTCTTCATAAAACATAAAACTACAATATTAACAAAACACTGATACTTTTACTGTACTCTAGAAGTGACAGATTCGAAAATAATTTTTTATAAAAAAATAAAAATTTCTTTTTTTCTTGACATAGATTTGCCTTTTATTTGCATTAAATATATACACTAGCAGTATGACGACATTCCTTTGTAAATTTAAATGCTCTCTCTTTCATTTTAATCTATTACACTTGCATATAAAACGTACGTGTACTATAAGGATACTATTTAAACATGTAAAAACTCTCTTTTTTTTCTTATTTTATACCATCATGTTTTTGAATTAAAATTTGCATATAAAAATAAAAGTAATACCTAGTAGATTTATACGCAAAAATCTTTATTTTAACTGTTCTCTTTTTGCAAAAAAAAACTCTACATTTACATTATATTTTATATTTCTACTATTTCCTCTTTATCTTTGGCAATTTAATAACTTTCTTCCTAGATTTAGATTTCCGATAAGCTTTTTTCTTTTCGAAGACTTAAAATTTAGTTCTACGCAATTTATCATTAATTTACACTACACTAAATTTCTAATTAGGGGTTCAAATTTAAAATATTTGCGGTAATGCAAATTTAGAAAACCTTCTAGTATAATAAATAGAAAAAAAATTTTTTAAAGTCATATTAAAAAGTTTAAACCTAAAATCTTTTTATATTTATATAACGAGGGTCGAAAGCCATTTTCTGTTTTAGGAACATATATATGAATATACAAAAGAAAATTGCAAACAATTCTTTAGTAACATAATATAATATTAGTAGCTAAGTTCATTTTATTTAAATTAATTGAAATCCGATTCAGTCAACTATATACATATATGCCTTTATAGCATAATCATTATGAAATTAGTCAAAAACTTAGTCATAATATTCAAAGCCTCTTAAATTTAAAAGTTATTTTACACTAAAACAATTTTTTGCCGATTCTGTATATTTTTTGCATTTTGGATGCAAGTTTATAGGATACTTTATTTGTTAATTTTTTTTCATTCGTTTGCAAAAAAAATTAAATATTTTTATCGTGCTTAAAATACGATTTATGACCTATTGTGGTAAGTCACTACGATTCCGCATTAAAAATGTCTTACTATATGTTATTGAAGGTAGTTTTCTTTTTATATTATACTTTTAAAGTATCATTATTTGTATTTATCTTCAAAATTAGAAAATTATTTGTCTAAGACTATTAAGGTGACTATTTTTCTTATGAAATTTCGTAAAAAACTACCCAGCGTAGTGTCAATTTGCGATTTGAAATAACTCAGTAATCAAAAAAGATACAATAACAAACCTTTTTACTAGATAATTTTTATAACTCTATATCTATAAAATTTTACATTACATGGCTATACTGTTTTATACTGCATTAATTTTTCAGTAGGCTGCTGATTCATACGCATAGTATTAACTTAACAAGATAAAAGCTCATACATGTGGGTTCTACAATATAAAAGGGAAATTTTGAGATTAAAGGACAATGTATAGCAAATTAAAGCACAAAAATATCGTATTTTTTATTATATAAGACGATGCTATCACTTTATTTTCAACTTTTCGGCGTTAAGTCAAGTAATATAATCATGTTGTATTAAGTGCAAAAAAATGGAATCATTTTTTTTTGCTTTACACTATAGTATTTTTATTTTTACAAACAGTAAATGTCGAATTATATTCAGGCGTAAGATTAAATTAAATTAAATTTAGTTATATTGCAAACAATTGCGGTAAACTCCATATAAGTGTAACATTTAAGCGGTATCTTCCTTTTTTAATTTTTCTATGGTAGGTATGTTTTTTTAGAAGCTAGGTTTTTTGTCGTTGTTTGTTGTAATCTCAAGATAAATACTTGTAAAAAGCAAAATGTTGATCGGTTTTAATATTGTTCTTTTGGTCATATCATATTTTTGGCTTTCATAATTTTAGGTTAATTAATGGGTTACATTAAAAGTCTTTTTGTCGACTTCGATAACTATAAATTCTGAAGTTTTATAATGTTTTTAAATAAATTGTCTGCTTCAATATGTTCTTATCCAGACTGTTAATTTTTTGTATTCGTAAGCCTCTAGTTTTATTTACACAGCCTTAAATTTTTTAATAACATTA
Source organism: Agrenia bidenticulata (assembly GCA_034694785.1). Lineage (NCBI taxonomy): Eukaryota > Metazoa > Arthropoda > Collembola > Entomobryomorpha > Isotomidae > Agrenia > Agrenia bidenticulata. The sequence continues at coordinate 1,738 of JAQFYM010002357.1, read as the reverse complement.
TTAAAAGTGTTTTACGCTTTAAGTATTGTTTTATGGGGTTCGTGTTTGTTTTTATATTTACCGTTCATTTACATCAATTGTTAATTTGACAGAATTCGATTGAATATACAAAAGACTATGAAAAACGATATATCATGCAGCAAAGATGTCGGTATAATCCAAGTATCGCCCCCTGTCGTATATAAAAAACACTCCCTGTGGAAAAAACACTCCCTTAAATTGGGGCAAGAAAAAAAATAATTCCTTCATAAATAAAAAATAATATTAAATTTGTCGACAGCTCTAAAAATAAATAACTTTTGTCTACTCGGTCGTTAAAGTTTGTTTTCTCGTATTCTATTTTTTCTTCTCCTTCCTTCTCCAAATTTTGTCAAATCCAATCTGGTACAATTTCATGAAAAGGAGAACAAAGAAAATGGAACTTTACACCGCATAAATGTGAAATAAATTACAAAAAGCAAATTAAATACGAGGAATATATAGTCAATATCAAACATATAGTCCTGCAGTCTTAATTAGTTCCAATTTTAAGATAATAGAGCAAACATAAAAAAGGAAATGCGTGGAAGATTTCTGATTGAAACTTCCAAGTATGTAATGTAAACAATAGTATTTTTGGTAAAATAGTATATTTGGATGACTTATTTAACTAATCCAACAATACAGTTGAAAATCTTAAATCTATAAAAATAAATACACACTTGCATTAAATAATCTAAAATTTTACCGTGAACATTACTAGTCAATACACAACCATTGTAAAATGTTTGCTTTTGCCTAAACATATAAATGTCAGTTTTGTAATAAAAAAAAGGCCACATAAAACAACAAACAGTATGAAGATACATTTCAAATAGAGAATTCAATTTGTATTATAGTTTGAATTGTATAAATAAATAAATTTAACAAATGAAGCAATCAGAGTATATTACATGTTAAGGATTTTTTATTTGCTTTATTTGCTTTATTTTAGACTATTTTTGTATATTTGGTTGATATCTATAAAAGTAAAAAGATTTTGAAATTGGTCATCGAACTACTTGTTTTTATGATGTACTTTTTTTGTTACAAAACAAACGATTAAATTTACAGGCAGAAGCAAATATTTTAACAATGATTAGAAATACCAGTAATTTTCACGGTAAAATTTTTAGTAATTTCCTAATGCAAGTGTGTATTTATTTTTATAGATTTACGATTTTCAACTGTATTTTGGAATAGTTAAATAAGTCATCCAAATATACTATTTTACCAAAAATACTATTGTTTACATTATATACTTGGAAGTTTCAATCAGAAATCTTCCACGTCTTTCCTTTTTTATGTTTGCATCTATTATCGTAAAATTGGTGTTGGTGCCCTGCGGTACCAACGGGGAAGAAGAGCTAATAGAATCCTTGTCTTTATTTATCTTCTTCTCCATCCGATGTTTATCTCGGGGTATCAATTAAATTGATTTATATAGTAATGATTTTTCGCGAAAAATGAAGGAGGGTTTATCAACTGATTACCTGTCATTCAATCACTAGGAAACATGAGCAAACATGTTTCCGTCTTTTGATACGGGCGTGCTCATCGCTGTCGGGCGTATCAATTGGAATCTAATTAAGACTGCAGGTCCATACATTTGATATTGACTATATATTCCTCGTGTTTAATTTGTTTTTTGTAATTTATTTCACATTTATGCTTTGTAAAGTTCGATTTTCTTTGTTCTCCTTTTCATGAAATTGTACCA